>JANEHU010004314.1:0-97484 GCA_027563435.1 Nasonovia ribisnigri | reverse complement strand
TTTGGTTTGCTGTTTTGCCCTGTGTCTATGCTACGATTTGCATATCTACACTCATTCGTATTATGATTGCTTTTTTGGCAGTTTTTGCAATATTTATTTGTGCTATTAGTGTTAGATTTATTTTGAAACAAACGTCGTGTTTCTTTATTTGATAAAAATATTTTTTCTTCTTCTAAGCTTATTTTCATAGCGTCTTCCAAATTGGAAGGGTTTCTAGATTTTATGATATTTCGAATGCTATCTGGTAATCCTTCAATGTAAGTGGTTAAAGTAGTTTCTTTGATATAGTCGTGTACTGCTTTAGCTTCTGCTATTGTTCTTTTGCTTGTACTGACATTACACAGCTCATGTAGTAATTTCTCGACTCTTGAAGAATATTCTTGAATAGTCTCTCCTGATTTAAATCGGGTTGTGGACAATTCTAGTTGAAGATAACCCGGAGTTCGTTTAGCGCAAAATGTAACTGTTAATAACTCCCTAAGCGAGTCCCATGATTTGACCTCTCGATGTTGTGTTATCGCAAAAGCTTTACCTGCTAATTTTGTTAAAATTGCCTGCAAAAGAATAGGGCGACATTGCTCATCTACAGTCTTAATCACAAAGTCACATGCACTAAAGAATGGATATACATCCTGTGGATTTTCCCCATTAAATTGAGGTACGAGTCTTATAGCTGTTTCTAACGAAAGTAATGTGTGTGTATTATTCGACGTCATGTTTGTTGGTTTTAAAATAGTGTTTTTATCGTTTAAGTCTATTAATGATATTTTATCAAGAAGATTTAGATTTGTACTTATATTTGTTTTATTTTGTAACCTAGTTAATGGTTTATTAGACGGATTATCGGGTACAACCTTTTGGCGGGGGACGAAATCAGGATCTAATTCAGTTGAATCAGAATTGCTACCCTCACTATCACTCGTATGAGTTGACATGCATTAATATTCTTACGTATTTATATGTATATAAAAAGTGATAGTAATAATAATTTTTTAATGTTACGTTAAGATTTCATAATAAATTAATAACTTACAGTAATACTAGTATAATTCTTATGCTTAACGTGTACATGTTGTTTGTTGTTGTTGATGTTGACTGATATGGCTGATTATGAGTGATAGCTTGTCGCAATGTAAACACCGTAGTTGCTCTCGTGACGTTCCTAGACGTTCAGCGCTCCCACTCCGTTGGTTTGACCCACTCTGATTGTCTGTCGCGGTCAAGGATAACGATGGCGGCGTTGACGACGACAGCGACTCGTGACGGATGATAAATGAGCGTCACAATCGAAACGATTTTTATATCGATGTTATGTATCGATATTATCGTATATCGAATTTTTTTATCGATGTTGACGGTTGTAATGCCGCACTCAGGAATTTTGTTGACGTTGCGTAATACACTACACGGGATGTACTACGCTACGTATAAAGACACCATAATATGAATGATGTATAGACAATAGACGTATATAATTATACGTAAATTGTATAGATACGTATTTGTTACGTATATTATATAGAGACGTATTTGTTACGTATATTGTATAGATACGTATTTGTTACGTATATATAATATTAAAATTTATATAAATTGACGACTGTGTCACCTGAGTAAAAGACAGACTTCGTTGTGTTAGAATACTCCGAAAGGGTACCGCTGCCACCAGTTGTTATATACTCTTTCAGTTAAGGCCGAAAAGTATATTTGTTGTAAAAGAGTTCGTTCACTTACGGGTTGTATTTCAAAACACTGCACAAAATCTGTTTAACTTAAAGAAAATATTTTATTAATTATTTTATTATAAGAATATTTTGTACGACACAGTATTGTACGAATCGGCTACTTGTTCACGACTAACTCTTGCTTATTCTACGTTCTTGTCTTGGCGACGCAGTCGCTTACAAAAAAAATAAACATATTGCTTACACTACTATATTATTGTCTAATATGCTTACTAATCTAAAGTGTGTGCAAGGGGTTCTTAACAACAACCAACAACAACATTTTTGAGCTGTTGTGTTTCATATTAAGAGGACATTTATTATCTCCGTCTTACAAATATAAAACATGGAAAAATTGTGTCCACAATAATATATTTTACTCTGTAATTAGATAATTATCTAGGGCATATCTGAGGCTTTTATTGATATTTTTATTAAAAAGCAAGTTATGAACATTTTTGAACAGCACATTTTAAAATGACCATAACTTACTTAAAAATAATAAATATATTTTATAAGACTTAAATTCACTCTAATTTTAGATATTACAGTGTAAAATGTATTATTTTGAACATAAAATTTACCATGTTTTATGTTTGTAAGACTGAGATTATAAATGTCCTCTTAACCAGATTACTATATAGATCTATTCTGTTTTCATCTTTCTGTGTAGACAAATTTCTTTTTTAACGGATGCCAATTAATGTTTTTAAGAATCTTAGCAGTGAGCATCAAAATGAAATAACAAACTGTAAATTATTATAACACATTAATTAATTATATTATATAATTCAATTTAACACGTAATACTTACAATATTGTCTGATTTATTATTTTCTAAAATGTAATGAAAAAGAAATTAACCTAATGTGCTTTCAATTATTTTTGATAATATGCAACTTATTGAAATCTAGAATTTAAATACTGGTTAAAACTTAACAGAATATAAATTAAACAATAAAACATGTAATACACTAATACAATTTTCGTATTATATTGATTAGTTATTTGATATGATGTATTGATAACAGCGTAACATTAGTGAAAAAGTGGAAAAGAATTACGCGCATGCGCAGTATGCATAAGGTGCATTACTGTATTTAGACGCTCCTTGCTCTGCCGGCGCACATCGACGGACACGACTGACGCGCCCAGCGGTGGCGACCGACGGCTAGCGACGAACGTCGACGACGGGACACTGCAGTTGGTGGGGATCGGGGGACAGGTGTTATATAAGGTTTGTTCCAGAACGTTGTTTTTCTATGTTGTTAACCATAGAAAAGAGATTAAATAGAAAGGCAACTCCCACACAACATTTTGATACACGGTTCTATACTAGCGCTCCCCGTGGTTGTCTCGAGTTTTAACGATCGATATTTTCGATTTCAAAATATCGATAGTTTACACAATCGATATATATGTTATCGATTGACGATTATTATTTATTTATTATTATATCATTATAATATAATATCATTTTATTTAAAATATTTAATATTTTTAGAAGAGGTGGTTACACTTTAAATTATAAAACACAAATAATTGTTAAACATAATTGATTTATTCAATTTTTTTTTTTTTTTTGTAACAATTATACATAGGAACATAAACTACAAATAACATATATTTTACAATTACTTACATAATATAATTAATTAAACATAATATAATGAATTAAACATATTGTCTCAATAACATTTTTTTTTTTGCATATTTGTCATGATATACAACAGCGTTTTTTATTATTGGATCAGTTGTATTACATTTTTCACCTTTAGTTAGTATTCGGTTGATATGTTTTACATAGGAATAAATTAGCAAATTAATTGTTGTTTTTATAAATATTTCAGTTAAATCATGACAAGTTAAATAGTTAAGTGGTAAATACTGAGATTAAGTGATTCATTAAGAGATTTTTTAAGGTTACTCTTGAACACAAATTTATGGAAATTAAAATTAAACATTTGTATAACGTAACTAAAAATATTCATAGCTTCTTCATTGGGATATTGTAAGTTACAGTCTTCATACCTACGGGCTTGAATAACCATATGTTCTTTCAAAACTGCATCTGATTTTATAGTTGTCATACAATGATTGCAATTTTTGGTAATTTTTTTAATTTTTTTCATGACCCAGCCAGTGACATATGCTCTGCTGTTTGAATTAATTAAATCATATTGTGGTTGATTAGGAATAGGAGTTTCCAATGTAATGACTTCAGCATCCTCTAGAGGATGAATACCAGTTAGATTATCATTAAATAAAAATTCTTTTAAATTGTCCAATGCTCCATCGCAGTCATCGTTTTCACAATTTGATCCAATTGAATGACTTGACGTAATATTATTAATAACTAATGACTTGAAGGAAGAGATAAGATTTGCACAAGTTGGTTTTATATTGCGCAAACCGTGACTTCTGATTGAACCAAAAAAGTTTTCTATAGGATCCTGGTTGAAGTTCCGCAAAAGTATAAATTTGAAACCATCTTTGAGGAGGCGTTTACAAAGTATTTGTAATCCTTTTATAGTTTTTATCCAATTTATTACAGATGGCACTTGTTTTTTGGTTTTGGTTTCATATTTCATACTTTGTAGTACAATTAATGCTTTTTTCCGAAATTCCCAATGTGGAGAATTGGCCGTCACTGCACTACGTAAGTCTTTTCCAACAGATGGTTTGATAGTGTTTCCATTAGCGCTATCAAACAGATTATCAATGAACAAACATAGATGCCCGGTATCTTCTGGTGATTTGAAATTGCTTAGTATTGATTGACTCGATATAGATGTCAATCTTTTCATAATAGCACCAACTCGTTGACTGAATACATGAGCAGCACATGAAACTTTCATCTTCTTCATTGTATCAGGATATATATGGTTGTCAGTAAGTTTAGGTGCTAAACGATCACCTCCAGTACTTTGATCTTTGTCAAGCTCATAAAATTGTACTATGTCTTTCCAGGATGCTGTTCTTTCTTTATTTTCATAGACGTAATGGAGGTCTTTTGATACAAGGTTGTTCCTTAGACCTTTTAATAAATGAGGCACATCATATAGAGGTATGATTTCTTGATTTTCAATTTCAAAACCGAATGCTTTGTTTTCTTTACCTTCTTTAATATATTTTTCATTTGTTTCTTTATATAGCCGATTAATTGCAGCAACATTAGTTGGAGCTTGGTCACAAATTGTTGATACAACAGTAAGGCCAGTTGATTGAACAGCCTTTATAATATTTTTAATTATAATTGACAAATTGGTACTATCCATGGTACCATTTGTTAAATAAAAAGCAATTGGTTGTTTGAACTTTTTGCGAGACCCTCTTATCATAAAAACTAGAGCCTTGTCTGCAAAATCCGACGAACGATGTGGTCCACCCAAATCCTTGAATCCAATCACCTTGGCATGTCTATCAGTGTATTGTAATGATGCAGACAAAGCAATCTCATCAAAAACAATGGAGCAGTATCGATCAAGCTTTTTCAATTTTTTAACAGCTAATTTAAGATGTTCAAAAATATGGTCGTTAATACCAGCTTCAAATGGAATTTTTTTTAATATATCAAGAATAGATTTTCGAGAAGGTAATGCAAACGTTTTTGCTAGTACTCTATATGCTTTACCACTTTGCTTGTATAATGATAAAGCAAATACTTTATCTTCAATTGTAAATCGGCGACCACGAGGTTTTTGAGGTTGCATCCGAATTTGAGAGTGTACAAAGTTTTGAGTGGATTGATTTCCCGTAGGTTTGCATATGATGTTCAGCATTCAAGATGCGCTGTTTTACAGTTAAACAACGTTTATGTAGTACCAAAGTACGTTGTTTGTATTTTTTAGCAACATTATACAATAATTTTTTTCGAGGAGTTAAATGTTTAACTCTGGAGATGCTTATTTCTGTCAATGTACCTTTTGCTCCATTTGAAAACTCATTTGTGTTGAGTGATTCTTGAAGATGATTAGGTGTTTGCAAAGTCATGTCATCAGTTGGAGTAATGTTGATGTCAATTGTTGAGTTTACCAGCTCTAAACTCTGTTCAATTGACATGTCAATTACGTTGCAAGAAACTGAAATAAAAAAATAAAATAAAATATTAGTTATACTTGAATAATACTACACAAACCAGTCAAACCTAACTATTAATTTATTCTTAACACAATTAATAATTAACAGCATGATATGAATATTAAAATAATTTAATATGTCCAGAATTAAATTAATAATAGGCACAGATACTGATAAATAATAAATTATAAAAGATTTAAGTTACTACCATCAGAACGATTCATATCGATAGACATGTTCATAGAAATAGATGGCTCAGTATAATCCTCCACTTCAGTATCAGAAATATTGCAACCAACTAAAAAATGTTAATTAAATTAACTATTAGTTAATACATATTATATATATAGCATATAGTATTATCTTTATAGTATACACAGAAAAGAATACAATTTTATGTAACAGCCTATTCTACGTTAAAAATTGGTGTTTCATAACAATAAATTAATATTTTACTAAATATTTAACTAGTAAGCAACAATTATTGCACGTTATTTCAATTTCAAGTTAAAAACTAACATATCAATATAAATTAATATCCTAAAACTCAAAATACTATATCATGCAATTAAGCCCATAATTGACTAATTATACTACATCTTCCACATACAACTCAACAATATCATAAACTACATGCTATAATAAAACCTTGATTAGTAACAATCAATCGTGCTAAATAGTTATACATAAATTAGAATTACACTTACTTATTTAATTAATAATGTATGGGTAGGATAACACAATTAGTAGGTATAATATAATAGTTTGGTGTTTTAACTTCTTTAGTATGTTTAATGAAATATCAAATATTAGATAGGTAGCCTTGGAAATATTTTGGTAGCCGACATAACCCGGAAAATACCAAAACATCTTTGATTTTATTACTGTCATTCATTGTGCATTAAACACTATACGAATTAAATAATAATTAATGTTGTACAAAATAATTAAATACTTAGAATATTAGAATATAAGAATAATATTTACCTGGAAGATTAAGAGTAGGAATAGAACCACGAATAAGTTTTTTAAAATCTGGGGTACTACAGCTGGCGTCGAAGTGTTTCTCACAAATTATGTAAGAATTGAATATCTGCAATGGCGATTTGTTTAATAAATCATTGTTTCCTGATTTTT
The DNA here is from genome assembly GCA_027563435.1 of Nasonovia ribisnigri. NCBI lineage: Eukaryota > Metazoa > Arthropoda > Insecta > Hemiptera > Aphididae > Nasonovia > Nasonovia ribisnigri. Next base: position 90,543 of record JANEHU010004314.1, on the reverse strand, counting down.
GGACCCATACACCACAAGTCTCCTCGTCCTTAGGAAAACGATGTCGTATGATATTTTTATCGGTGTATTTTGTATCACATCCAATGACGACACAATTGTTGGAAGGCATAATCTATTTATTATTATTTTGAAAAAAACTACTAACAAATAAACAAACGATCGTAGAGCAATGTAAAACAGACAAATAATGAAACAATATGATTGAACGGATGAGAGAAAAAAGTCAAAAAATTGCGTGTTGCACAGTCGGTGTTATTCGCTTGACAAAACGGACACACACAAACTCGCACATTTAAAAAAGAAAAAAATTATTAGATGACGCATACATATCAAGTGTCGCCGTATAAAGGGAATATTAGATGTTTGGTTATGTTGGTATGTCGCGTGTCTCGAACTTAGTATCAGATCGTCCGCATAGAGTTACACCCCCCTGTTGTTAACTTTCAACGCATGCGCAAACGTAAAGACGCGTTCCAGCCGAACAAATTATTTACTTCTAACAAAATGTTATCTGTTCCATCAGCACTACAACATGTTAAGTTGTTGGAAACAATAATTTTCTGTTGTGAGTTGTACATCCAGTAAAATGTTTTGCGCATGCGTACAATGCAAACTGATATATTTCTTGTTTACAACCAGTATACTAGTATAAGGTCTATGTTTACAACAGTCAGTTGACTCGTGATAACTGATGATTATAATATAATATATATTATAATTGATAACCAAACAAACCAAGATTTTATGCCATCACGCATAAATAAATTCTCTTGTTTTTTTATTTATGCACTATACAGTCAAGGTAGTATTATAATTAATATTTTATTTTGAGTTTTGACAATTACTTAAGATGGTGTAACGTGGTCGGGGGAACCTTATTACGATAATAGTTATCCAGGGAAGGTTTTCTATTAAGATAAGTTTTCCGTAGCTGGGGGTTAGAGCTGTATATGAGGTATTTATTTTATCAATAACAATAAGACACGTTTGGTTTAAAGTTCTTTATAAATTATTATATTAAAATAATTATACTTTACTAAACAGGTAGATTTCAGATGGCTGTTAATAAGTGAGTTCGTTCCTGTTGATGAATGTTGCCGAACTGAAGGCGGTGTGTCAATTTAATTATAATAATAATGTGTACGGGTAGAAAAGTGTCGAGTGTGTATATTTTGTATTGGACATTGGGCAATTCTATAGTGTGTGTGTGTTTTGTGTCTAATTTATATATATAGGATGTAACCAATGTTACATTACCCCCTTCTATTTAATATATATTTTTTTTTTTATTAATAACCATCTTGAAAATATAATTTATAATATAAATTTTTGTTTGTAAATACATGAATAAGAATAAGAACATCACTATACATATATGATATTACATGGTTTTACAGAATAATACAATGTTTGATCAATTCATATAAATATAACATAATTACAATTTAGACACATAATAGTTTTACTAAATTTTATATAATATTTTTTTGTTTTTTAAAGTAATATTTCTTATCAATAGTACTACAACCCAACGCTACTATAATAGTATAATCTATAAAGTCGTAACTTAATTTCAACTTACATACTTAATGTCAAATCATTACTTCTTAAAACGTTGTAATATGAACGATAGTAATATGTAGTAGAATATTAGTATGTTATTTTTATCTCACTGATACGTAATTAGGTATGTACTTGCGAGTGATTAAACCACGCCAGAGGCACATCCTTTTTTATACTATAGAGAAACGTAATTTATTATAAGTATAAACTATAAGTAAAATATTCGCATCTACGTCTATTGTAGTTTTACATAAATAAGTAAGTTCAAATATAGTTCCTTTATTATTCCCATTTTTTTTTTATAAATCATAGTGTCTCTCCCCTTTCCAAATAAAATATTACTTATTAATAGTTATTTCTCCCTTAAATTAATATAAAATATATTCCCCAAAATAAAATTAATCTAGTATTATACAATTTTTATCAAATAATATAACTACAATATTTTTAACTAGGTACATGATTTAAATATGATAATACAATATGAATACATAAATATGATAATAAATTAATGATTGCTGTAAAGGTTCTGCTCCTGTTCTTTGGTGATTGTCTATAAATCCAGCTTCCTCTGTAGTCGCATTGATCATGACTCCTTGGCAGTTGAATGTCATAATCCATCGTAAGAAAAACATTGTTATTGTTAATATTATAGAATTGCAGTCCATACTGATATTATAATTTATAGCACTGTTGTCTTATTTTAGTTGTCCTACAATAAATTATTCGTTTAGTACTTTAGTGACACGTGTTTGTCTACTGACTGTCGTGACGGTTTTCGAACATTCTTTTATTATTGGAAACAAAAAAAAAAATGTTAACGTAATATTTATTAAAATTAACCAGTCAATATTGAAATCTAATATGACAACTGACCATTTTGAAAGTTGAGGGGAAAACAAAATATATTTATAATATGTGCAATTAGTCGCATATATATTGTTATTACGAAATAATTTGTAGATTGTGTATATTTTTTTTTTTTTTTTTTACATTATATATTATCTAGCTAAAGGAAGTCGTAATTTTAAACATAAATTTAATCCATTAGTTTTTTGTAATTGTTATTAAAATATTTATAATGCTTATTATTTATATCTATTTACTCAGATCCGTTTACATTATATACTGTACATTTGCATATTAATTACTATATATGAATAAAAAATAAATAAATACCGTTTCTAATAACAAATATACTAACGCGTTATTTATTAAGTAATACGTTCTCGAAACTTCTTAATTTGGCTCACATGTTTATAAACATTTTCTAATTGTCCGTTTCTTATAACTTCTACTAAATATGTATTATCAGAGATCTTTTTTATAACTTTGTAAGGTCCATCATATCGAAAAGAAAATTTATTATTATTTTTAAATGTTTTGACTAATACTTTTTCATTTGTTAGGAATTGTACTTCATTTTTATTTTTGTCATAATATTGTTTATTTTTTAAAAACTGCTTTTCTAAAATGGTTGGTAATTTATTTCTTACATCATTTATTTTATCAATTTCTATCAAAATATCAGATTGTACGTTAGTTTCTACAATATTGCAATCAAAAATAGATTTTGGATGAAGTAAGAAAAATGGTGAGTAACCTGTTGTTTCATTTTTAGAGGAGTTATAACCAAATAGAACATACTTGATAATTTGGGACCATTTTTGAGGTTTTTCTTGAACAAAATGACTGATCATATCTATTAATGTTCCGTTAAATTTTTCTGTTTGTCCTTGACTTTGAGGTCTATATGCTATTGAAAATGTATTTTTTATATTTAGTGTGGTTAGCAAGTCTTTGACTAAATTATTTGTAAAATGTAAGCCTCTGTCCGAATGAATTTCCGAGATTGCTCCATATTGTGAAATTATGTCTATTAAAAAATTAACCGTCGTTTTTCCATCAGCTTTCTTATAAGGTTTTGCAATTGCGTACTTAGTTGTCGCACATGTCCCTACCAGAATATATGAACAACCATTACTACTAGGGCTAATTGGTCCTACGAAGTCAATAGTAAATCGTTCAAACGGTCGTCCGGAAATTTTAGGCGACGTTTGCATATGTCCATAAGTGGGTGTTTTATCTGCTTTTCTTTTTTGACAACTTAAACATGATGAAACATATTTTCGAACGTCTTTATAAATTGTAGGCCAAAAATATCTTTCCATTATTTTTTTATAAGTTTTATCTATACCTAAATTTCCTGCAAAGGGGTGGTCATGGAAATTATATAATATTTCATTGATACGTTTTTCAGGGATCGCTATTAGGTTTATAATTTGTTCATTAGTTTCGTGTTTATACATCAATATTTTATCTTGGTTTAAAAAATATTTTTTTGATTTCCTAATCCAAATATGGTCTGAGATTTCTGGATTTTCTAGTGCTTGTATAATTTTATTTAACATTGGATCATTGTTTTGTTCAACTTGCATATTAATTGTTTTTACGTGGGAAATTGTTAAATCATTATCTTTTTGTACCTCCTGTTCTAGAGTGGGGGGGTCGAATACCGGGTTTCGTGACATCGCGTCACAAACTTGGTTTAATAAGCCTTTCCGATATTTTATTGTATAATCAAAGTCGACTAATTTACTCTTTAGCCTCTTTATTCTAACTGAGAAAGTTTTTATATTATCTAAATATTTAAGAGGCGCATGGTCAGTCCAAATTTCAACTGATTCTCCATACGTATAAGTACGAAATTGTTCCATAACATAAACTATTGCTAAAAGCTCAAGTTCTATGGCACTATATTTTTCCTCGCACTGGTTAAGACGTCGTGAAATGTATGAAACAGGATGTAAATATTCGTCCTCTGAACTTTTTTGTAAAAGAGTTCCGGCAATTCCTATCTTACTAGCATCAGTCCAAACTACTATTTTTAAACTAGGATTAAAATGTTTTAATAATGGAGGATTAGTGAGTTTATTTTTTATTTCTTCAAATGCCTTTTGATGTTCCTCTAACCATTTTACCGGTGAACTTTTTTTAGGATAAGAACCTTGTGTGAGATTTGTTAATGGTGCACTTAATTCTGCAAAGCGTGGAATAAACTTTCTAAAAAAATTACTTAGCCCCAGAAAGCTTCTAACCTGTTTTATAGTTTTAGGTATTGGAAATTGTCTAATTGCGTCTAGTCCTGATGGATTTGGTTTAATACCGTCTCTGTTAACTATTTGTCCCAATATTTTAAGCTCAAAATAACCAAATTTACATTTTGAAGCTTTTAATTTGAATCCAGTTTCCCTAATTCTTATTAATAATTTTTCTAATACTTTTAATAGTTCATCAAAATTTGTCTCGTAATTAATTATGTCATCAACGTAGTTTATAGTACCCAAATATAGAAGTCCTGAAAGTGCTTTTGCAACAGCTTTAGAAAATTGACGAGGTGAATTTTTATACCCAAAAGGAAAACGTGTCCATTCGTATAATCCGCACGGTGTTATAAATGCTAGTTTGTGCCTATCTGTTTTCCCTAATAAAATGTTTAAAAAGCCCTGTTGCATATCCATGATATTAAAAAATTTTGCCCCTTCTAAACAATCGAATACTGTTTGCATATGCGTAATAGGGAAATTTTGATGAGGTATTATTTTATTTAACTGCCTATAATCAATAACTAATCTTTTTGAACCATCTGCTTTATTCACTAAAAAGGCTGGGCTAGCATACGAAGAATTAGATGGTATGATTAACCCGGCTTGTAATAACTCGTCCACCTGTCTCTGCAGTTCACATTGTTCGTTTAATGATAACCTATAAGGCGGTAGGCTAACGGGATCATCAGACATTGTCGGAATCGGAACATCTCCGATATCGATAGAACCAAGGTCCATAGGACTTTGTGCGAAACAATCCCCATAGCTCTCTAATAAGTTTCTCAATTGGTGTTGGTGGTTTTCTGGTAATTCGCTATTTATATCAAAATTCAGTATATTTCTTTTCGTAGCAGGTGTATTATGATAAATATGTCTACTAATTATTTTATTTGACTTATGTGAATCTACACTATTTACGCTCGATGAGTTAAAATTTGCAATATCATCACTATTAACTAACACTGGTTCATTCATGTTGTTATTTACTATATTCTCAAACAAGCAAGAAATACTAGTCAATGGATCGTCATTTTGCTTAGTATCTGTTTTTAATTTTAATTTTTTATTAACATTATTTGTTGTTTCTTTTTCTATATCATCATTTTTTATATTGAATTGACCTGCTTCCTGAATATTTACCGTGTCATTCACACGAATATGAATGTGCATTAGTTGTGAAATATTACTTTTATTTTTTCTCATATTTAAATTTGTCATGTGAAACTTTTATATTAAATGTCGCTCTTTTAAACTACCAATATGTTTAATATTACTCGTATTTTTTAATTGTAATGTATTTTTATATTCCCTAATGTATGACCCACAAATTTGACAAAACATGACATCACCACCTTTACTCCAAAATGGATGGTGCTGTAGTTCATGATTTTTTAGTGCTGACTCGGTAAGCGAAAGGTGTTCACATTCGTCGCAAAAATGAGAGTACCATGTTATTGGAGATTGTGCTATTTCGCTATTAATTTGAACTGTTGTATTATCCGTTATGTTAGATTTATTACTTTTATTGATATCTATATTTTTTGCTTTAATATTTTTTATGTGAATTTCCCCTTTACAGTGTAAATCCATATTGGCATTATATCCTAACATGACAATATTGCAATCGTTACAATTAATTACTGGAAAATTTAAATCGTATTTATGATTTTGTAAGTTGTGTAATTTCAAACCTTCCAAATTAATCAATAATTCATTACAATCGGCACAAAAATATTTACGTAATTCATGAGGCATTCTATTTGTAGTATTATTTTTTACGCTTGGAATTTTCGGAAATTCATAACATATACAGATATTGTGAACACTCAAGTTACTATTAGTGGTTAAAATTCCTGGACGCCAGTGATTTTTTGAACACGCAAACTGTTTGTCTGTGTGGTGTCCAATATACCAATGCTGAATTTATTATTTCATTTTTAGTTGTGTACCTAATTTTCATTGATTATTATTAAATTCTTGTTTAATGTGTCACAAATAAAAGCAAGGTCTTCGTCTGTTAAATAATATCCTGATTGACATTGTTCAATACCTATTAATTTCAAAATATTAAGACTGGATAAAGAAAATCCTAAGTTTTTTAAACATATTCTTAATGCGTGTGCACCACAATCACCGTCTCCTGGTACCTGTGGCCCTTTTGTAAATCGTTTTACAAATTCTTTTATATATTGTTCATTATTATTTTCATTTTTATAGTTAGAAAAACTGTCCAATTGAATTAAATCTAAACTATCTATTTTTTGATTGTTTTCATTTTTTTGGAATTTTTGCTCAGAGGATAATTGAGTTACTTTAAAACTATTATTGACGTCCCATTTAAACGTTTCGCTTTGTTTTTTTTAATTTAAAAACGATGTTATTATTATCGAGTTTAACTATAACTTTTAATTTTGTCAATACATTCATCCCTAATAATATTGGTGAGCAAATACCTTCTACGATTATGCATTCATGTTTTATTTCTATTGTTCCAATTTTTATTTCTACCAATGACTTTCCGACTATATTCAAGCTAGTATTATTCGCAGCCTCAAGACTAATATCTGTTTCTAATGGTACGATTTCATTTAAATAAATACTATTATTATTGATAACAGTTATACTTGCTCCAGTGTCAATTAAAAAATTAATTTCATAATTATTTATTTTTCCTGGTATTTCAATTTTATACATATTAAGATTTTTGGTACTTGTACAGTTTGTAATGTTTGTTTTTGGTAAATCAGTTTTATTGTTATCATTGATTATAACTAACTCTGCTGGTATACTAGGTTTTTTCTCAATTTTGGAAACACACCTAGTTAAGTGTTTCATTTTTAGTTTTTTGAAAAGGTACATGACGAACGAACATGACCCGGTAATCCGCAACCATAGCAAACTATATCCGTCTTCGGAGGGTTTTCAGTTAAGTTTTTATTTTGCGTATTAAACTCTATTTTTTGATCACAATTTTGCATATGCATATTATTATTGAAATTATTGAAATTATTATTGTCGTATCTGTGTTCTCCATTATGTATTCTAGCGTAGCCACCGTTATTATCAAAGTTATGAGCGTTATTACGCCTATTATAATTATTGTTATTATTATTATAACCATTAACATAAGCAGTATTATTATAATTCATATTACTATTGTTATTCCTAACATTATAATTTAGAACTCTATAATTATTATTATATTTTTGATCGAAAAATGGTGGTTTATAATTATTAAATCTAGGTCCACTATAGTTTCCGTTGCCGTTGTTTCGTCTGTAACTATGGTTATTGTAGTTGTCATAATTATAATTATCGTTATTATATTTCATAGAATTGTTATTATTATTTGAATTATAAGTATTATTTTCTAATTTTGTTTTTTCTCCTAGCACAGTGGCTCTTGATTTCGTATACTCTAATTTTTTTAAATTATTTTCTAGCTCTAACAGGCTATTATTTTTTAACATACCAATCACATTATAGTAATCTGGTGATAATGCATCTAAAATCAAATCAATTTTTTCTGATTCAGGCATCGCTTTGTTTGTTTCATTTATTAAAAAAATCATATCTATCCAAAACTCCCCCACGGACTCACCCGATTTTAATTTTCTGTTTCTTAATTTATTTTTAGCATTTTTGATCTTGAGTAAGAGGCGAAATTGTCTTTAAATTTAAGCATTATTTTTTCAAAAAATAATTTAGTCTCCGAATCCATTATTTTAAATAGTTTATATGCCGAACCTTTTAAATAAAGTGGTAAATATACTAATTTTTCCTCATCTCCCCATCCGTTTGCCTTTGCCATCAACTCAAAATTTTCGAAAAATTCGAGCACACATTCGTCTTGTGCGCCATTGAATATACCGGGTGAAAAATTATGATGACCTGCCATATTCTTTTTGATATTTATTTTATTAATATTTAAATCCGGTTGAAAACTATTTTCTGTTTTATTGAATTGATTAATTTGCTCTATTGTAAGTGTGTTATCAATTACTTCAGTTTTGTTATTAATTAATTGTGTATTGAGATCTGTTAATATATTGGTTAAACACGTAATTTCGTCGTTAGATTTCGAAGTATTATTATTTAGAGGCTCTAACGCTGTCTTTATATCAAGTTCACCAAATGTTTGATCGTGATTATCTTCGTCTGACTCATAAAGTTTGTCAATTTTATACCTTTGTAATTGTTTTATATATGTTATCGCAAGTTTTTTATTTTCATTAAACGAAGCTGAACTATTAAAATTAACGTTACAATAATTTAAAAAATCAAATAGTTCTTGTTTATTTAAGTAATTTAGCCAAATCAATAATTTTTGGGAAATAATAAATTTGAATTTTTCGGTTAACGGTAATCTTGAGAACTCCTCAACGGTGATATCTTTAACCTCATATAAAGTACCAAGAGTAAATTTTTTAACTAAAGTGGCTGCAATTGGAAGTTTCGAAAATCTGGAGTGTTGAAAGAAATCTCCTAAGTATTTTTCCTCAGCTCCCCTTAAAACGGAACTTAAATTTATTTCATCAAATTCGTCTTTAAATTCTGGATCCAGAAATAAAATATTATCCTTTGTGACCTTTGCAATTTGATTGTTTATATTTCTCTTTATATACAATTTTTTATCCATAAATATAATATTATTTCATTTTTATCTTATAAAATATACTTTTACACTTCTAAATCTAACTTTAATTGTTTGTATATATATATATATTATAAATGAATATATTATAAAATGTTAATGAACGAGTTTTTTTTTTTTTTTTTTTATTAAACAAACTATATATGTATAAAAGAAAATTTTTATTTTTTATTTTAAAATAAAATGCACGGCTTTCATTGGCCACAAAACCGTATTTTTCTTTTACATAAAAAATTATTTATTTAATAACTACGTTACTAACACCAAGATCTTTGAACCAAACCGAATCCAATGTTATTGATAACTTTGTACATATACGTGTCCAAAGCTTCGGCGCCTCCACCAATTATGTAACGTGGTCGGGGGAACCTTATTACAATAATAGTTATCCAGGGAAGGTTTTCTATTCCTTATGGATAAGTTTTCCGTAGCTGGGGGTTAGAGCTGTATATGAGGTATTTATTTTATCAATAACAATAAGACACGTTTGGTTTAAAGTTCTTTATAAATTATTATATTAAAATAATTATACTTTACTAAACAGGTAGATTTCAGATGGCTGTTAATAAGTGAGTTCGTTCCTGTTGATGAATGTTGCCGAACTGAAGGCGGTGTGTCAATTTAATTATAATAATAATGTGTACGGGTAGAAAAGTGTCGAGTGTGTATATTTTGTATTGGACATTGGGCAATTCTATAGTGTGTGTGTGTTTTGTGTCTAATTTATATATATAGAATGTAACCAATGTTACAATGGATTTTGAATTTTTTGACTCGTCGTCCTCGTCCTCTTAATCATCGTCCGACGATGCTTTTTTTTTAGACAGCGACGACGAAGCATATGTAGAAGATAGAAAAAGACCGAAAAATGAAAATTATTTTGAGACTGTAGCAAGGTAAGCTTCTGTTTATTATATTTAATATACATTATAAAAGTTAATATTTTGTTAATTGACCTTGAATAATTAGGTGATATCAATATTTTCCAAATTTAAACTGTAACAATTGAAATGTTTAGTATACATTTTTTAATTTATTATGTCAAACAATGTAAATTTGTGGCAGTATATTTATTCGCAAACATAAATTCTTAATTTTTTTTAGATACAATGACTTGGAATTTATGGAACACTTCCGTGTTAGACGTCACATTGCATATGATCTGGCTATACACTTCGAGGCCAGCCAGGAGTTTAATGAAACAACTGGAGGACATGGAAAAATAACTGCCTACAACCAAGTATGTAGGTTTGGAATAAGTTCACTTTAGTTACCCAGTATGTTTTTTTTTTATTAAAATTCTAGGTATAATTCTAGTTTGTTAAATTATTTGTTTATGTGTAATATACTGCTTGAAAACAATAGGTATAGATTATTATTGTGGTTATTTTGATTTTGAATCTAATTTCAAATTCTTACCTAATTTTTTTTTTTAGTTTTTAATTTTTCTTTGGTTTTCTGGACATCAGACTTTCTCATTCCGTGATGTTGCTGACAGATTCTGCATAACAATAAGCAGCCTGTTCAGAATTGTGAGGTGTCTCACGCATGTTATGAGCTATATGGCTAGCACCGTGATTACCTGGCCAAATGAGCAAGAAAAACAGGAAACAAGAGACTTTTTCCAAATAAAAGGATTTTCCAATGTCATTGGAGCTATTGATGGGTGCCATATACATATTGACAAACCTTCCTCAGATCCAGATTCATATTATAATAGAAAAAAATGTTTTTCATTTGAGGGGCGACATTCCATAATGTACTATTGCCACTTTTCATAATGTTCAGGAATCACGATTTTCTATTGTATACTGTTGATAAGCAGTAGAAAAAAGGTAAAATATGTTAAAAATTCAGAAAAATATACTTATTATACTTCTCAAGTCAAAATTACCTTAAAATTATTATTTTACTATTTTAATTGATAATTTTAAATGTTGGTTGCGCCATACTGTACTATTTCCATCCAATAGTACACTTTGACTTACTTAAGAATTTAGAGAATAGTGAACAAAGTTTTTCCAAAATGTACTTATTCCATATTTCCTCCAGATGTTGAATAGTATTCAGAAATAAAACCCAATGGTCAAAATAATTAAGTAGCCTTTTTCGAATTATGTATGATGGATGAAAACAGTAAAGTTGTAAAGTTTGTCTTATAACATATTATTGCGAATACAAATATTTTACAGTTTTTGGATAGCATGGCACCAATTAATAACTAATAAACAATAATATTTATAATAAAACAAACTTTTTTTTTTTTTACAATATTCCTTGTGAATTAGAATCTATGAATTAATTAATAAAGGTAAAAAGAGAAATTACTAAAATAAACAAATAAAATAATTTAACAATATTAGATATTATCTTTATCCGTTAAAAATAAAATAAAATCAATACATTAAAAATATTAAAAATAAAAAACAATTTAGCCTCATTAATAATAGTAATATAGTATAAAGTATAACAAATAAAATAAAATTAATAAACAATATCAAATAGGTATTACCTATACCTATTTAAAAAACTAAATACAGGTTAAGATATTTTAACAAAATAAAATGAATATAAAATTAAAATGTAACAAAAATAAAATAAATTTTGCCTCATTTATAATAATAAAATAGTAAATAAAATAATTAATTTATTAATATTATTAATAACTAGATATTAACTATACCTATTTAAAATGTTGATTAATGGTTTTTTAAATGATACCATGATTAGTTAGTCTTGATCTTCATTATATTCATCTATAATATCTTCAACGTTTGATTCACAACTTTCTTTAAATATATCGGAATAAAATGTTTTGGCATCATCTGGTATTGTAAAAAATTTTAAAAGATTTTTTACATATTTTTGTTTTAATACCTTTACATGATTTGTCTTAGGTAATTCTATAAGATGTTGAGTCAATGTAGAGAGATCCAAGTTTCTTTTTATCACTTCTATCTTGAATGGCAATCCACTATACGTTGTTGATATTCCAACAGTTTGGTCACCTTTAATATATGTAAATATTTTTTGTTGTGTGGATTTAAAATCAGTTTTAGATTTTACCAATTTCTTTACTGCAGTTTTATAATCATAAAATAAAAAGTCCTTGTTGTATACTTTAACAGAACACAATTTTTCAAATACCTCATGATATTGTTTAGGGGATACAATATTTTCTTTTTTCCTCAAAATTTGTTCTATTTGTCCGAAAACTCTATCTGGTGGCATATAACTATGGCCTCGTGTAGGGAAAAAATGATTGATTTTTTTAAATATGGTAGCTTTGAAGTTAATGTAATGTAGTAAGGTAACCATTGTAAATTTATTTTTATTTTGTCCCGAACAAGAGTCGGAAAATAAATTGAGCGTAGTTGGGGGTGATTCATAAGTCTTAACTTTGGTTTCCAGCAAATCAAGAAAATCAATTAAGGCAGAACAGACCTCATTAGGTCCACGACCACTTTCGGTTTCAGTCCAAGTATATAAATAATTTTCTGCTGGGCCATGATTTGATTCTGAAATTACAAAAGTTAAGTTGTACAACCATACTTGACGACGGTAAAAGACTTCAGTTACTGACAATTTTGGTAGCGGCTGTGTCTGCATCATATCAAAAGAACATGTAATGGTATCTGGTGTTTTTTCTTTTAAGAGCTCAAAAAACTTTTTAGCCCTTTGTTTGTGTACATTAAGCTCTAACAACAGTTCATTTTTTATGTTACAGTCTGGTTCAACATTAATTTTTACTTTTTGTTCAGTGCAAAAACTACATACGTCTTGGCGCGGATGTCCAAAACTTAAATTAAACTTATTAGCAAATATTTTTTGATATTTACTTAAACTACTAGTAAGTTTTTTTTCAAAAATCCTCTTTTTCGTCCAATTTGTCCACATGTACTTGATACTTAGACCAGGTTGCAAATAACATCGACCGGTATCTCTTCTGGTATGATGACTTTTACGACATTTAAAATGTTTGATGTGATCTTCAATAGACTGTGTTATTTCAGTTGCAGTATGGTTGAAACGGTATCCCCCTCTTTTTTCAACTGGACTACTATGATTGATGTTAAACGTTTTGGTGACCAAATTAAGTCTTCGTCTAGTTAAAGATGATATAGAACTAAACGCTTCACCACAAACTTTTACCATATAACCATTTGAAGTTGGTATGAAATAGTTAGTAACTGTCCGATTCATCCTATTAGTTGTTCTTCGGTTTTTTTTTTTTTTTTTTGATCTATTTTGGTAGGGCAGCTGCATAAATTAGTTTTAAATGATGAGATTTCATCACTAGATAAAAGTGAAACATTGCAGACTGTGGGCTTAATTTTGTCTTTGTGAATACACTTTACTGTCCATCCATTTGTTAAATTATTATTAATTTTTTTTTTTCTGTTTTTTTTTGTTCACTTTATTTCTTTTCCTTCCACCATTAATTTCCATTATACAATCAATGTATTCAGGATCACTATTAAAAGAAGAGTCTGATATAGGATCCATCATAGGTAGAAATTCAACAGTAGTATTGTCAGTTAGTTCAGGTTGAATTAATTGTACATCAGCAAAATCAAGTGAAAACTCATTAGGTTCTGAAGGAACTTCAATCATCAACCCATTTTCTTGTATGACCCCTTCAAACAGTTTTGTTGGTTCTAAGATATATGGACTAATTTCTACATCCATTTGTTCAATATCAAACGGTTCCAAAACAGGTATAGGACTAGTAGGAACTGTTGACGTATAAAGTGCCTATAACACTAATAGACTGGCTTTGTCGTCTCCCCTTTGAAATAAATAATAATAATTTGATGATAGTGGACTGTATAAATTTATTTGGATGAATGACTAATTATAATAATACATTTGCCTGGTTGGCAATAAAATATAGTAAGTACAGTAACAAATATAACTGCCTCATGCGGCTTCAAGTACAGCAATAAATAATATAAATATATAAATAATATGCCTCATGCGGCTTCAAATAAAACAATAAATAATATAAATATATAAATAAATAATTGAATGAGCTGCAGCTCACACAATTACAACAAAAACTTACGTGGCCACACAGAACGATACAACACGAATGCACACAGTTATGCAGCCAACACAGACCCTCGGACAAACTACAAAATGCTGGACTAACACAAGAGGTGGGAAATTGTACTATTGCTGGTAAAATGACAACCCTATAGTATAAGAAAAATAAAACTAATAATTACAATAATCAATTAGAGTTGCCGAACCATATTTACCAGGCAATAAAACAGATCGCAGCAGACAGCAAAAAAAACCAATATTATGCTTGTCACGAGGTTTTTACAGTAAATAACCAAAAAAAGACTACATAACACTACATTGCAAACACCACGTCTGCACACCGAGCGTAAAAAGGTAGTAACCATTAACCAACAAATAATAATTTAAAAAATAACTGTATTCGCAAAAATGAACCATTATCAGTAAGCCCCATCATCGCAGCTGACTATAGCACTATAGACTATAGCTAACCGATAGCACCAAGTGTTGCCAACGTTAGCAGCACTACGATGATGGGAACTAATGGTGCAACTAACAGTTCTACTCAGAACAGGAACAATCTAGAAAATTAACATAGAATGGTATTTTACGTTAAAAAAAATTATATGATGTATTTCACTAAGATTAGTAATTTATTTACATTAGGTATACATTATAAATTAACCAAACATAATATACGTTTATTATTCTGTAATAATTAACATCATCAACTGTAGAAAAAATAATAATGTATAACAATAATAAGAAAAATTCAATACATTATAATATTATTATGATTCGATAGAATCATTTAATTAAATAATATAAAATAAGTGCTAATTAAAGCAGAGGGATATTTTAATAGTACCTAGGTATATTATGTTCAATACAGTTTATTCAAAACTAAAATGTACCTAATAATAAAAAGACATAAAAACATAAAATGCATACCCATTGATGGCATTCATTTAAAATTAAATAATTATACATTTAAATTCAGTAGTTATGGATACCTAATACTTACTAAAAATTATATCATTTAGTTTTAATGTAAGATTACTTATAAATAAATATAATAGGTAGGTGCATACCTATTTCATGGTTTAATATGAGTCTGTTTTTATGCTAGTCAAATATATTATTACACAATAAAAAAAAATTGTTCATTGAAAATGAATATCAATAGAATTATAATATAATGCCAAGAACATATTTTAAAGTATACCTAATGTATATATTACCCACCTTATTCATGAGTAACCTGCTATAAAGTAGGTAATACATTTAAAAAAATTGAATTCATACACTTCAACAAAAATTACATGCCTATTATAATAAGTTATGAATACAAAACTGTATTTACTGATATTTAATACTTTAAATACTTTGTTGAAGACATAATGTTTATATTATAATTTTATTATAGAATATTAATTATTATACTAGGTACACATTTGATTGTATCTACCTCCTGTAGCCATTGAAGAATATTCTTAGCATTATTTGATACATTATTTTCAACAGCAATATCTGGTGGATGGCGGATTGTTAAGTTATTACTGTCTTCAGTAGTATCCTGTTATAACATTTTAAATTTAAATAAAATGTAATTAATACACACAAAATTTTATGTTAATATTATAATAATGATTAATGAGTTATAAATACAAAACTGCATACTGTTTATACTTAATACACTAAATGTAATAGTTTTATAAGACTTTATAAGTTATGGCTATATTAGTTTTAGGTATAAACATATTATTATTGTTAAAGCATAAATTTAGGTACATACTAACTACTACCTACAAATTATTATGAATAATAAATATCTTACCATTACTCTTGCATTTTTCATTAAATTTCTTATGCGGCCTTTTGAAGTCATCTTTACGTTTAAGAAAAACGTGTTTATAAGGCAATGGCCAATGGCATGTAAAAATAATTGTTTAAGCCTTAAAAGCAAAATAAAATTTAAACTATTATCTATCTCGTATTCACTAATGATAACAGCCAAGTTTTGGAGCGAATTTTATGGTATAATGATGAAGTTAAAAACGTTCTATTTTGTTTTATCTTTTAGGTTATTATAATCACTATATGAAAATGTAAATCCGCACAGCTATAGTGATAACATGAATTTAAAATAAATATAAACTTAAAATTTAATTAAGGAGTAATTTTTTCATTTGTAACACATGGCAATAGTGCATCTTGAATATAACCGATGTACTAAATTTCCATTTTATCATGGTGTAGTGATCTCTCACTATCGTTTTATTTTAAAGTGCTCAACGTCGGAAGTTGGGCCAGGTTGATCAAAAAGATTTAGGTCGTGGCCAAATGAGACAAAGACACAATGTTAATTTGTAATATTTATTTAAATAAGGTTAACTGGTCAAAACATAAATAAATGTATTTATAAATTTGAGGACAGGACGAAAAGTCTCTGCCCGAGAAATTAGTTACTAAAAATAAAAGTTACACTTGTTTAAAAATTACTGGGAATAGACTTAGAATGGCGGCGATGTTGAGGACCAGGCTCAACGACCAAACTAAGTCTTACAAGTATGGGATGGTAGACTAATTCTAAATGTGCTAAGAACAGAGTTCTGTATTTATACAGAATCTCCCTTCGCTTATGGGTACACGATAAAGACTAGGAGGTGGATCAAAGACGCCGACTAGGTGTTGTTTGTGCCAACTCGTCCTTGGTCATATTCGTAGTTGCAAATTAATTCTACGAATTGCTGGACCGGGTTTTATAGACTTGTTGTTATGGTAGCTTGTCGGTGAAACCAAAGAAAAAGAATAAAAAATAGAAGCGACTCTGTCGGTTTACTACAATGGGCAATAGTACCTACGTTATGACGTAGTCTGGATATAATACATTTTGAAAAAAATCATGGAAATAGTTCTTTTTGAAATATTTCTATGGTCTGATTTTTAAATTACCATGGGCAATAGTACATTTTGGTCAAATTGATAGATTCAGTAGGTACAGATAGTACATTCTGATAAATTCTCGCCATCGGCAGTAGTGCGTTTTGACGCAATCTTAGTATTTTTAATCAATTTATTGATAGGAAATAGTACACTTAGGCATAATTTAATGGTTTTAAACGATTCCCCGACATTTAAACAATATGTTTTGATGTATAACTCATATTTTCAATTTTTGGCAATAGTATTCTTTGGAATGTCGCCCCTCAATTCATGTATTTATAACCTAATAATTGTATTCTCCTGTATTGATTATTCTTTTATGAAATATAAATTATAGTTAACATTGTTTGCAGATGCAAGCAGTTTGTGATCATAAAAAGAAATAAGAAGTGTATTCATTGGATTTCCTGGGTCGGTCCATGATGCTAGAGTTTTTAGGAGGTCACCATTGGCTGCTAACTTGGAAACTCTATGTACAGAAAATGTAATTCTTGGAGATAGTGCTTATCCTTGCCTGCGTAATCTAATTGTTGTGATCCAGATATGGAGCTTGGTTGACAAGGGTCGAATCAAATGAATTAACACGTAGTCAAATTAACTATTATTATGACTTTTATTTATTTAGGTTAGTATTTAACACTTTTTAAACACTCAGAGTAATGTTACAACTTAAGACAAATATCTCTAGCATGAATACTGTCAATTAGTCGTCACGCAGAAATAGTGTGTCGACTCCTTCTCGGAGCGTCCTTATATATTAGACGGACAGTCATATTCCATTGTCTTTTGCAAGGTGTCAAGGTCCCACTTGAGTATTCACCACGGCTCTTTTACTACTTTAGAAATTATCTTCTCCTTGTGGCGTGACTCTATTAATAGTAATTAATATATTGTGCAACGTACGCTGGGTGCAGTACTTCCTTAATAACAGATTCGTGTGTGGTCCCTTACCTTGACTATTCCAACATAATTACACCATTCAAAGATAATGGTAGATTGAGCCGTCAGCAAATAAACTTTAATAAAACCCTTTCATCATGTCGGTATGTTATTGAACATTGTTTTGGTTTGCTCAAGCAAAAGTTTAGGCAGCTTTACCACTGCAAGCTCCGCAAAATTGAACACATAGCACATTTCATCAGAGCTTGTTGTGTATTGCATAACTTGGCGATTGATGATGAATTCCACATAATGAATGAATGTAAAGATGAAATTAATAATGTCAATAACATTCAACTGGCCTTGACAATGATGCAGGAGATGTCCCTGAAGGAACAGCCTATAGAAATATATTGATGAATAGAATGTTTCCATAATTTTAATAAAACAACAGTTTAATTATTACATATGTTTTTGTGTAGGTACTTTTATTTTAATTATTAAATAATACTTCAATTCAATTTCCATATTTAGATTTTTAAATTAAAAAAATTCAGTAGAATACAATGCATATTTCACAGTGGTGTCCATGACTACTAATAGGTGTGATAAAATAGCCTGTGTTCCTTGTACAAAATTCATAAACTTTAATCATATTTCTTAGTATACAGAAACAACTTTTTAATAATATATATATACTATAGTATATACTTTGTGTTACACCCTGTATATGTATATGTTTTTTTTGTATCATACCACAAGACAAATAAAAATTACAAACAAATGGTGACAGGTCATAAATACATAAATACCTAAAATATAATAGAATAAATAAGTACAAATTAAATGTAATATATTGAAAAAGATCATATGAAAATAAAAATAATTGCACATTTTTAATTAAGTATAATATAACATTTGTGAGTATTAAATTGAGCATTTATATCACACGTCTTTGTGTACAATAACAACTTAAAAAAATATATATTTAATAATTAAAATAAAGATACAAAAAATAACAAAAACTTAACAAATCCTTCAAACACAAAATTTGAACATTAAAATAATTGAACCAATGGTAAGTATTAAATTGAGCGCTTATATCACATGTCTTTGTGTACAATATCAACTTTTAAAAAAAATATATTTAATAATTAAAATAAAGATACAAAAAATAACAAAAACTTAACAAATTCTTCAAACACAAAATTTGAACATTAAAATAATTGAACCAATGATAAGTATTAAATTGAGCGCTTATATCACATGTCTTTGTGTACAATAACAACTTTTAAATACCTACATACATAATATTTTAAATAAAGATAAAAAAATAATTGAGCGTTTGATTTACCTACTGTTATTGATTAAGTACTCCTTAAGTAGTTTATTCTTTTCTTCAAGCAGATCATTTTTTCTCTTTTGCTCAACAAGTTTTGAATTTTGAATGTTCAAATAATTTTCATAAAATTTTTGTTTGTCGTTTCTAATCATTTCAAGCACATCAGTTCTGGTACCTTTTCTCTTTAAACTCCTTACAGTTTTTGTAATTGATGTTCTTACCTGATCTTCAACAGGCCCTGGAGGACCAATATTTTCAAATTCTTTTTCATATATTATATCTTCATCTATAGTTCTTTGCAGAGCTGGTGTCTCATTACAGGATGTTGATGTACTTTTTATAACTTCAGTCTCGGTTAATAGAATATCTGGGTTAATTCGTTTGGATTTTTGGAATATTTCTTCCATTTGCTCTTCAAATTCAAAACTTTTCCTCCCTCTCCCAGTTTTTTTTATTATTGTCAACAACAGATTTATATGATCTAACTAATGTTTGAAACTTGTTATTTACTTGTGGACCTGATAATTTCAGTCCAAATTCTGCATTTAAGATGTTAGCTATATTTTCATAGAATTTTGAAACTACGGATTTTACTACCAACATTCTTATGGTTTTTTTTATACTCATCAATTAGCCTGAGGGTAACATTTCTTGACCAATGTGTATATTCATTAGAATGACTTGAAGTAGCTGGAGTCTGGGTAGGATTTTGCATTATTGTATATTCATTAGAATGACTTGGAATAGCTGGAGTCTGGGTAGGATTTTGCATTATTGTATATTCATTAGAATGAATTGGAATAGCTAGAGTCTGGGTAGGATTTTGCATTATGATAAGTTCACTCAATTCTAAAAAAAATAAAAATGTTTTAACAGATAAACACATTACATTGAAAAATCTAAAAACTATTATATTTCAATAATATTTTACTATCTTTGGTTGTTAAAGTATAATTTTTGTTGAAACTGCACTGTGTAAGAAATGTACAATTTACCTTATATTTATTTTATACCTAATATATATTATATTTACTAAGAAAGTAAATTTACTTAAGAATAATATTAACTTATCTGTTAACTTAATGAATTAAGTATTTATGTCCCCCCCTTTTTTAAGTATCCCTCTTTAGGACAAAATAATTATGGTCACACTAAATATGGTGTTTCAAGCGATTACAGACTTTTCTATTTTCAATTAATCTAATTAAATTTTACTAACCTTCATAAACGGTTTCTATTATTATTTTTTCAACGTATCTTGAATGTTCAGTGCGATTGTTTAAAAATACTCAAATTTAAAATGTGTTATTTAACTTAAATAAAACAGTAGGAAAGTTGTTGAATTTAAGGATTATGTTTGTAGATCGATCTGGACAAAAATGACTACACTGCTTTTAGTAATAAGTAATATTTACTAAACGCATGACGTACACATAAGAAATATTATAATGTAGTGCCGACAGTATGCTAAAGATCGGCCTTATATGCAAGTGACCTATTGACCTAAGTCTCACGCCACTGTTTAACAATATCTGATTCGCTAATAAATATATCGCATGATATGGCGTGATTTTGCACATTATTAATAGCAACGATGCTGTCGTTGTTGTACAATATGATGGTACTTTATACAATATTAAATTATATTCAACACACCCCCGTAATTAATATTTTCTACAATAAAGAATTAATGCAATTTAAACAATGATAGTTTTTCCCTTAGTTTTTCAAATCTATCTTTAGGAAGTGGTTTAGTAAGTATGTCTGCATATTGTTCTTCCGTCCCAATGAACTGTAGTTTAAATAAGTTTTCTTCAAACTTTTCCCTGATGAAGTGGTATCTGACATCGATGTGTTTAGTCCTTTTGTGAAACTCTGGATTTTTCACTAGTCGAATTGCACTTTGATTGTCCACGTATACTGTTGGTTGATCGTACTCTATGTCATTGTTGATTTCCTTGACCAATCTGTTGATCCAAACCAATCCTTTGACTGCTTCACATGCCGCGATATATTCGGCTTCAGTGGAACTGAGTGTCACTATGGATTGCCTTTGCGCTTGCCATGACACCGTAGACAGCCTGAACACATGACCTGAAGTTGACCGTCTTGTCACTAAGTCCCCTGCATAGTCAGAATCTGAATACACACTTAAGCACAGATTTACGTTAGATTTATAGTATAGACCAAAGTTTGTTGTTCCTTTTACGTATCGAATTATACGTTTAACCATAGTCCAATGTACCGACGTTGGATTATTTAAAAACCTACTAACATAGTTTACAGCGAATGCTATATCAGGCCTCGTGACTTGTGATAAAAATAATAAGTTTCCCACAGCTTGCCTGTATGGAAATTGATTATCACTCGTTGTAAGATTATGTTCTACACCATGCGACCTATCATTTGGTATAGATAATTCCTTCGCATCTAATAAATTAAATTTGCTAATTAGTTTATTGGCATAATTTAATTGGTGTAAATGTATTGATCCATAAACAACTAAACGAGCCTTGAAACGGTCATTATGTTTAATTTTAAACACCCATGAATTGTTTATCACATTGACTCCGACTGGTTTTGATACCAAAGTCCATGTGTTGTTTTTATGTAGTGAGTCCAACTCTTCATTCATCGCCTGTTTCCATTTATCTGATTGTTCACAAGTAATAGCATCATTATAATTAATTGGTTCAGTTATAAACGCTGTACATGCATATCTACTTGGTTTATTTATTTGTTCACGGTTTCTTAGATTATACGTGCTTACCAACTCCTCTTTTTTGTCTAGGTCAGTTCCATTCGTAATTTCGCTTATACTGTGTTGTATTTCGTCACGTTCATTTTCATTTATTGAAACCTCGTTATCTACTAAAATTAACTTCTCTACTTACATTTATTTTGTTTGTTTCCGGGTACCATACTCTGTATCCTTTTACATTCTCTACATACCCGACAAATATTCCCTTTTCACTTTTAGTGTCCCACTTTTGTCGTTTTTGTTTTGGTATATGTGTAAATACTTTTGTACCAAAAACTCTTAGATGTTTTATTTCCGGTTCTTTTCTAAAATAAATTTCAAACGGGGTTTTGTCTTTGATTGAACTCGTACCTGTTCGGTTAATTGTATAGACAGCCGTATTAACACTTTCAGCCCAAAGTGATTTATTTAAATTTTTCGTATGTAACATAGTCCTTGCGGCTTCTACTATTGTCCGGTTCTCTCGTTCAATCTTCCCGTTTTGTTCCGGTGTGTATGCAACTGTTGTTTGATGACTTATCCCATATTTCTGTAAAACACTAGTTGTTTCTTTATTAACAAACTCTAAGCCATTATCTGTTCGCAATACTTTGACCTTAAAACCAGTATCAGTTTTTATTTTACGTATCAAAGTTTCGATTAAATCTTTTACTTCACTTTTATGTTTTATAAAATGAACTATTCTATAATGTGAATAATCGTCTTTAAATAATAAAAAGTATTTTGAACCCCCAATAGAATTTGTTTCCATCGGTCCACACAAATCTGCGTGTATTATTTCTCCTACAGCTGTTGTGTTCGTTGTACTAGACTTAAATGTTTGTTTGTGTTGTTTACCAATTATGCACGCATCACAGAAAAAATGATTTTTGTTATCTGACACTTTTATATTATGTTTTTCTAATATATTATTAACATACTTTATATTTTGATAACTCAACCTTTCATGCCATAACTGTAATGTGTCCTTGATAATAATATTTGCCTGTGGTTCTCCTTTATCGAGCGTAATGACTTTGAACTCTAATTTAAATAATTTTCCTTGTCGCTCACCTGTACAGACTATTTGTCCGTTTCTTGAAAACATACACTTATTTTTATCTGATGAAAGCGTTAAACCCTTATCTAATGCTGTACAACATGAGAATAAATTGTATTTTAATTCCGGCACATATAATACGTCTAATAAATAATTATTATTCCATTTATTGTTCGCAAATGATAATATTTTTATATTACCCTTTCCTTTTGCTAACAAAATTGAACCATCGCCTATTCTTACTTGAATTGGTTCGTCAAATAATACGTAGTTATAAAACCAATTTATTTTACCGCACATATGATCGGATGCTCCTGAGTCAAGTAACCAACTCTCCTCAATATCATCGTTTGTACACACTGTTCCAGTAATAAATGCACTGCCATCATCACTTTTACTTGTTTCTCCGTGTGTTTTCTTATTTTCTTGATTCTTTAAGTATTTTCTGCACTGACTTTTCCAATGCCCTGGTAATTTACAAAAATAATAATTACCTGGTTTTCTGGTATCTTTATTTTTATTTCCAGATTTCCAATTCTTTTTTGGATTATTTGCCGTTAGTGCTATTGATTTTTGATTTTCCATCACTGACAAATTTCTTTGTTGTAGCCTTGATTCTTCAATTAATAATCTACTTGTTAAATTATTAATTGTTTTATCAACTGCTGGGACAGAGTCCCAGGCACTGTAAAAATGATTATACATATCAGGTAAAGTCATTAATATCTTCGTCATAACCATATTGTCGGTTACTGGTTCCCCTGATTGCTTCAGTCTCATTCCCAAATTTGTTACTTTGGAAATATGAGTCGACATATCATCAGTCGCCTACATTGAATAACTAAAAAATTTCTGTTGAAGCAAATGTATACTTGCTTCAGACTTTTGTTCATGAATAGCGAGAAGTTTTTCCCACATATCATACGCACTTTCACAGTTAATCAAATTCTGTAATGGACCATTGTCCACTGAAGTTACAATTAGTTTTTGACACTTACCGTCAGCTCTATTCCAGTCAATAGTTAACCTATGCCACCTAGCTCTAGCTTCCTCATCAGTTTCCTTTTCTGTCTTTGTTATTTTAGAACTAGGCTTTTTCCACTCTCCTGTTATTATTGACGTTAGTTCAAATGAGTTGAAAATTACCTTCATTTGAAATTTCCACAACGGCCAATTTCCCGTATCAGATAATTTTGTTATTTTCACTGAATCGTCCATCTTGACTTTTCCTGTTTATAAAACTTTGAAGAAAAACAAAAATTACTTGTACAGAGAGTAGTTCCTTTGAAGTCCAAGTTTATCCAGATAATGTGTCTGGGCCCATAACCTGTTGAATTTAAGGATTATGTTTGTAGATCGATCTGGACAAAAATGACTACACTGCTTTTAGTAATAAGTAATATTTACTAAACGCATGACGTACACATAAGAAATATTATAATGTAGTGCCGACAGTATGCTAAAGATCGGCCTTATATACAAGTGACCTATTGACCTAAGTCTCACGCCACTGTTTAACAATATCTGATTCGTTAATAAATATATCGCATGATATGGCGTGATTTTGCACATTATTAATAGCAACGATGCTGTCGTTGTTGCACAATATGATGGTACTTTATACAATATTAAATTATATTCAACAAAAGTGATAAGAAATATCGTATAATCACGGTCTTAAGAGCATGTATAAACAATCTATTATCTAATAAAAACATTCGCATTCGTGTTCCAGCGGATCACATAATTTTATTGTTACCAACTTGTTATTTTAGACGCATGCGCATTCAAATATATTGCCATCAGTTGATAACTTGTTTACAACACTGATGCTGGAACAAACATATAATATCGGCCAATTCACTGTACCAGCCGCACGTGGGTGAATTAATATAAGAAAAATAAAAATATACGTTATTTAATGACATGGGGACAATATTTTAATAGGATCAAAATTCTGTTACTTTACAAGGGTTTCTCCATCCTTCAAATTGCAGACACTCACCTTATTTCGGCATCACTGGTAATATTGGCTTATATGCACCGCATATAAGCTTATGCTGAGTTAACGCCTCACGCCCATTCAATTTATATTTATATCTTCGATTGTCAAAGCTGGTAAAACACCTTTTACAAAATACGACACTCTCTTTATGTCCAGTCTTTTGAGAGCGTATAAGGCGGGAAAAATTCGAGATGTAGATATAATGCGACCCGCTTTCGTCTGCTACCAACAACAGATCAGAGTGGTTGGCTTTCTCCTCATCAACGACACGTAGCGGGAACACCTCGTACGTCGGATATTTACGCGGTGGCTGGAACTTTTTGTCTAACCCATACACATTCACAGACAGTCGGGTTATTATATTCGAATTTCTGAACGTCGGATAATGGCGTTGGGAACGATATACCATTGAAATTGTATTTGTCCTCGTGTTGTCTATAATTTTCTCCTATACGGTATACCGCCGGCCCTGTCACATACCGCGCTAGTATCGCCCACTTGAAACATTCTTGATCGCTGTTTTGAGGGTTAATTGTAGCCTTCTTTTTATCGATATACGCAGGCAGTGGTATGTATGACGACCCGTCCATCGGCGTGTATTTGTACACGGCCAACAATAGCCCATCTATAGATTCCAGGGTAAACCCGCTTTCTCTGCTAGTATAAGCTTCTTCCTCGGCCAATAACTTTATATAAGCCCTTTCAATAATCTCAGCAATGTTACTTTCCGAAAAAACTTCAACTGCTGATGTTTTAAACGCCCTATTTTTGGACGAATTGGGTACGTTTGATCGGTTATAAGTAGCCTCGAGCTTCAAGCTAAATTTTATTGGATGTTGCTGCACGTGATTTTTCAGCATGTTTGACAGAGCCGGTGCAAGAGGACGTAGAAAGTCGGTATAATTTTTAACATTATTGCAATTTTTTGCGAAATACCAGATGATTTTTCGACCAGCTGACGATGAAATTTCAACTAACCCAGGGGACTTCACCATATCCATGCGTGCTTTTTTCGCTCTAACAGCCGACGTGGTGTTGGCGGTAGAAACTCGTTTGCCGTTTACGCCCGTAGTTATATAAGAATCTTAAAAATAAAATTCAAAAACCCCTAATAAATCTAAAGAGAAACTAATTTTCTTATAATAGTATAAAAATGTTATGTATCGTTTAAAATTAAGTCTACCAAACGGTCTGACAACCGGTGCAACCCACCAGCATATAAATAAAATTTATGATTTATACGAATCTTTGAAAATTATACCCCCCATCTATAATATTAAAAATAAAACTAACCTGTATTATCGTCTTGAACTTTTTCATTTTCAAATTCGTCCATTACTGCCATGCAAATCTCGTTCTCGGATACCATGTTCGAGCCACCAGCCGGTATATCGGGGATGAAAATTTGAGGGGCAATCTGTATGTCGCCCTGTGGGGCAACGCGAGGCAAGAGCTGTATGACACTCTGTCGAGTGGGTTGAGCAACAACCGGTGCAGACTGATGATGAGCCGGAACGATGCCTTGGAAAAAACATTAGATAAATTAATATTAGATATAAATTAATAATAAAAATAAATAAGTATACATACCATGAGCATTTTTCTCATGCCTCTTAAGATTTGACATGACACTGAACGATGACGCGCAGATAGTGCACGTGAAACGAACACCATCGTGAGTTTTCCTATGTCTGACTAAATTATCTTTACGTGTGAAAACCGACGGACACTGTTCGCATTTAAAAATGTTGTTTAAGGTAATAGCAAAAGAAAAAAAATAATATTTAAAAATTAAAAATTAAACACTGAAAAGACACGAAGACGCGTATACGACGGTTTAAAACGTACTGTTGACTATTTTCAGGATTTATATAGACGAATGGGAATATTAATACTTAATTGATATTACACTGTATACGTCCGGCAGAAGGTACTAATATCGGTCATTAATATATTTTTTCACTAATAGGCATTTTAATATCTTTAGTGTAATAGTGTGCGACGTACGTTCTTAATTGATTATCGATGAATTGAATATGGATATGTGAGAGGCAGGGCTTGAAACCGAAATGATAAATTTTGGTTTTGGTTTTTGATTTTATCGGTTTCCATTTTGTTTTTAAATACCGGTTTTCAGATTTTGTGGTTTCAATTTCGGTTGCATAGAACGGTTTACATTTTTTCCAGTTTCCATTTATGTTATTAATACCGGTTTCCAAAATTTCCGGTTTCAATTTCGGTTACATATAACGGTTTACATTTTTTCCAGTTTCCATTTGGGTTATAAATACCGGTTTTTAAATTTTCCGGTTTCAATTTCGTTTACATATATCGGTTTAGATTTTTTTTTCGGTTTCCATTTGGGTTAAATAAATACCGGTTTTCATTTGGGTTTTAAAATTTAAATACTGATTTTTTATTTTAACTTTTTTCGGTTTTTGTCGTTTCCGGTTTTAAAACCGATATTTACTTTTACGTATCATAACCATTGTATCAACTACCAAGTATATTTTTATTTTATTATTTATAAAAGTGATAGTTATTACTTAAGCCGGATTTACACGATGATAGTAAAACGCGATAGTTGCTATCGTGATAATGCCTGATAGTTACTGTCATGAAAGTGAAGTATCCATATGCTTCAAAAATTATAGTTTACTATCAAACATAATATCATACATGATAGTTGATCATGTATTTGTAATATTCGTATATTATAAAAATGTGTTTTTTTATTTAAATCATTGTTTTTTAAATGCAATTTATAGCTTTACATGAACTGTATCAAAAATCAAAATGTCAGACGAAGTGATATACAGAATTATTCGCGTGATTGAGGAGTTAATTGCCGTTAAAAGAAAAAGTGAAAAAAAAAATAGAATATGGGTAAAGAATTGGATTCTTAGAAGACGAAGTTTAGGGGCCTCAAATTGTCTCTTAAGAGAACTGTCCACGGAAGACACTAAAAGCTACAATAATTTTCTTAGAATGGACGAAGACATGTTCGATTTTTTACTCAACAAGGTATATTAGGATTATGTAAATATTACTACTAGTCTACAAGTATATTTTGTATGGGCAAGAGACATACTAAAATGTCGGAAATTATCATTAAATAATTCATAAAAATATTGCAAGTTTAAAATTTTAGTTTGCGTTCTTCTTTGCTACTGGTAGAGGTTTAACCATATCCACATATGGTTCCGATTGAACTGAACAATCAAACATGTCTTGAGACATAGACATTTCACTTGGAATTGGACTTTGACTTGTACTCGTATAACTCATAATATTGCTATTAGGAGTATTATTCATAATACGTAGACGGGCAGTAGTTAACATATTTTGTATGTCAGCTTGTATCTTGAGTGATTCTTGTAAAGGTAGTTTTGTAATTGAGCAGCAATGTGTTGTACAAATATACTAAATTCATTTACTTCTGATTTTTGGGTGCAAACAAATTTCAATGCTTCGACTGCATTATCGAGACTGTTATCAATTTTCCTTATTTTTTTTGGTTTGCGAGCTGTTGATGTAATGTTCTTAGAATTTTCTCCAGTAGGGTTCTCATAATTTTCATTAGGCTGTGTTGTGACACATGGTGATAATTCTGTACAACTAATATTGTTATTCTCTGATGTAGCAGTGTTTACACTTTCGTTTATGACCTATAATTTAATACATTTTATTAAATATATAAACATCATATTTTTATAAATAGAATTATTTTTAATGTAAATTTTTAATTTTTAATAGGTCCCTAAAACAGTACAAGAATGGAATGAAATTATTTCTGGTTTTGATTCAACTTGGAATTTTCCAGCATTTGGTGCTATTGATGGAAAGCATATAAACTGTCCAGCACATAGCGGATCAAATTATTTTAACTACAAAGAGACTTTTAGCATAGTTCTTTTAGCACTTGTAGACCATAATTACAATTTCACATGTATAGATGTAGGAAGCTATGGCAGTAACTCAGATGGAGGTATATTTGCAAAATCAAGTTTACGAAAAGCAATTGAAGAAAATAAATTGAACATTCCAGAAGGAGCTGTTATGCTTGGCGATGAAGCTTTTCCGCTTAAGATGTATTTAATGAAACCCTATGCTAGAAGAAACCAATTATTAAAACGAGAGGAAATGTATAACTACAGACATTGTAGAGCAAGGCGCATTGTCGAAAATGGATTTGGAATAATGGCTAGCCGTTTTCGGATTTTTAGAAAACCAATACCACTTTTACCAGAATCTGTTATAAAATTAGTTAAAGCTTCGTGTGCATTGCACAATTGGTTGAGAAAAAAATGTGGTAAGAGTAACTCAATATCGGTAGATATTGAAGATCATGAGACAGGCCGTATCTTACCTGGATCATGGAGAAATGAACCAGGACCTTGTGGACTTGTCAATATAGCAACATCAACTCAGAGAAATTATCTTATTGAAGCTAGACAAAAACGAGATAGATTTGCTGATCATTTTATGGGTGAAGGAGCTGTGAGTTGGCAGAGTAGAATGATCGATTGATGTATATATATTATAATGTAATAAATATTATTATTTTTTTCAACTAATTTTTACTTACTAAATTAGTTTCTACTTGTATGTTATTCTCAACATTTCTACAAAGAAAGCTGTTGGCAAATTCAAACCACGACAATTTAGGTTTATAAACTGTTTTTGACCCTGACCCTGTACCGTTTGAGTTTCTTATTTTAGAGACTTCTTGGTTGTAAGTACACCTGAAAAAAAAAATAAAATCAGTAAACTAATAAAGAAATATCATTCAATTAGCACTAGTACACAAATTACCTAATATTTCTGATCTTTTGTCTAAGTAACTTCACATCATTAATTTGAAGTGATTCCATGAGACATTCTTCTGCAAAATCTCTTTTTCCTCTACTTTTATATTCTTCAATATTTTTATCCCAAAAGCATGGATACCTCTGGTATTCTTCCAGAAAGTGCAAAGTATTGAATTTGTCTGCCATCACTTAATTTTAACCGGTAATAATTTATAAGTTAAATTTGATGTTAACTCAAAATACACAATATAAACTTGAAAAACGGCAATAATATTTTGAAAAATACAATCGCCTATTACCTATCACGATAGTATGGCGCAATGATAGTTTACACGATGATAGAACGATAGGACTATCACGATAGAACTCCCAACTATCATGCATGCTTGATAGTGTGATAGCACTATCGCAATAGTTCGATCGTTACGATAGTTACGTTTACACGATGACACTCTTACGAGAGAAGCTATCACGATAGCAACTATCGCGTTTTACTATCATCGTGTAAATCCGGCTTTAGCGTGTCACATAACATTTTATTAGATACCAACATTTTTTATCAATATTTAGGTACCATTTCATTAATCATCACTGTTGTGTGTAAAATATTTAAATATATATATTTTGTATGGACAGCCTTCCACCACCCTACAGTATGGGTAACCTACAGTGTTTACGCCGACAGCACTCCTTATACAAAGGTTGGCACCTACGACTCGCACCACACAGGATTTGGTAATTACTGAAATTATAACATTCTTTAACAAACAATCTTTAATTTTTATTACATGAAAAATATCAATGGACAACTTACTAGGGGATGGCCAATCCACATAATTAAAACAACTTACCAATAAAAACAATCTAATATTTAAAATTATTATGGGACTGCTCATTACAATTATATTACATAAATGGGGAAATGCGGAGCTGCTGATGACGAAGATGAATCCAGATAAACTTGAGATGTCGACCTGACGGTTTGGTTTGACCGAACTGGTAGGTGTGGATGAACTGGCCACGTGTATCTTGCAGATGGATACGGCACTTTATAATAAAGGCTGTATCAGCACAGAACTGGCTAAACTTTGAGCTGTTGTCAATTAGAAGTTTATTACTTGATTGACAGCAATAACTTTGCATAATATCAAGTTAGAAAATAGGTTATTACTGAGAGAAACCATTAACCATGTGTAGTGTATAGGCATAAGCCACACAAAACAACAACTACAAACAAAACGGTACTAAATCGAACTGACGGGTAAAAATGAACCAACAATCAACAACAGTGAACAGACTAGACTAGCGTCGAAGCGTGACAGCAGTGAATGTCGAAAGGCGTCCATGCTCAGTGTCGCCAACACTGGCAGAGAACGTTAGCCAGTGGCACCTGGGTCGGGGTGCGAACATACAGCCTAAAGGTGTAAAATTACAATAAATTATAATAATAGTATATAATATACTATAATACTTTATAGTATCTACATATACATATACCTACAAGGCTATAAGTCTATAACCTATTATTGAAAACTTTCAGATATGACAGCAGTAAAATATTAAATGGAAATGTTCAAAAAAAAATTGTGTACTTACTACCTATTGTGTTATAACTAGTTATAAGGATTCAAGATTTGATTGATGAATAGATTTATAACATTACAAATAGTAGACAGGTTAAATGCTGCCCAAGTTTTCAATTTAGCAATTTCCTTAGGTACCCACATTTCCTAATAGTTTCAAAAAATATGTTGTTCTTCCTTTATATAAAGCAGGTGATTCATATAATATCATTAATTATCGACCAACAGCACTATTCTTAACCATATCTAAGATACCTATATGAAAAATTTATAAAATATAGAATACCTACTAGTTTTCAAACAAAAATAACATCTACTTAAAAAATTAATTTGTATTTTTAAATGGTAAATTAACTAATGAGTAATGATACATTATTTCTTTTAAATCAATTTATTTATGACAAATTAGACACTAACTCTAAAGTTCTAGGATTATTTCTAGATAATAAAAAAAGTTTGATTGTTTCCTATAGGTTACTACCTATAGAAAAAAATATAAAAAAAGTATACTTTAAAAAAAAAAAAAAAACTATTATTGTGGATTAAGACTCAAGAGGCAAAATGTAATATGTGTGATTTATTAAAATCTTATCTATAAAAAAGAACACAAATAGTTAAAATAAATAATCCATTAAGTAAATCACTTGATATAAGTATATAACACATGGTGTCCCACGAATCTGTTCTTGGCCCTCTGTTGTTCATAATATGGTCTTTTAAATATTAGTGTTGATGCTGAAATAATTTGTTATGCAGACAATACTGCTATTTCAATTTATAGTGATTATATAAAAGTACAAAGTCCAAATAACATATTCACTTTAATGTTAACTCAGATGTAATTAATCCAGGACTAATGTATAAGCATACATGTGGGATTTGGGGTGACCGATCAACAGTAATAAAATATAGCACGTATAATCGTTCTTGGTTTGAACACTTTATTATTACACACTTTATAATTTAACACACTTTGTATTTACAGCATAATTATTAACTAGAAGTCTTAGCACACACACTTGCTCAACACAGACTAACTATTACTCTAGTACTCTATTCTCTTTCCACACACTCCACGCACCAGGGCGACATCTAGTGCTGCAATCCCACATTCTCCCCTTCTTGAATGACATCCACCTCGGATGGCAACTACTCTTCTTGAATGACATCCACCTCGGATGGCAACTCCTCTTCTTGAATGACATCCACCTCGGATGGCAACTCCTCTTCTTCAACGGTATCCACATCGGATGGCAACTCCTCTTCTTCTGGATTCTCTTTCCACTTCTTCATATAGTCCGAGCCCGTTGAAGTGTTCAATGGACCTTCCCCAGTGCCTACTTTCCTGACATTGTATCTATTTGGTCCAGCGCGTCCGGTTACGCAGTATGGTCCTAGATATTTGGGACACAATTTGGAAGTAGGCAGGAATTGGGTTCGTTTAATAGCTACCAAATCACCTGGCTTATACTGTGTCGCTTCTCTTCTTCTTTTGTTGTATGTTTTTTGCTGTTCTAATTGTGCCTTTAGTATATTGCTCTTGGCCTCCCGTATCACTTCTTGATGTTGTTCTACATAGCATTGCGCATATTCTTGCTCCACATTTTTTCTCAATTGTACATTTTCTGGATGCTTCATCTCCACGCCAAATTTTAGTTGGAAGGGTGTCATCCCGATACTTCTCTGGAATGAACTGTTCAGCGCCATTTGGACCCGACGCAGGTACTGCCACCATCTATCAGGATTATCAATGCTCAATTTTGCCAAGACGTTAGCAATAGTAGCATTCAAACGCTCAACTTGCCCGTTTCCACGTGGCATACCTGCCGTTATGAGTATATGACGGATTCCTCGGTCTTCACAATAATTCTCAAAGCTCAATGAAGTGAAAGCTGCACCTCGATCCGTCACTATTCGTTCTGGATTACCAAACGTGGTTTCCAATGTGGTCAATTTGGTCACAACTTCATGTGCGGAGGTGCTTTTAGTTGCAAAGAGCCAACAGAACTTAGTAAAAGCGTCCACCATGGCAAGAATATGATTATAACCCTTGGCGGTCCTAGAAAATGGTCCCATGAAGTCCAGATGCCAAGTTGACAATGGCGATTCCCCTTTGTCGATACAGTTTAGGAGTCCCTCTTGTTTTCCTTGTTTTCGATTCATCAGTATGCATGGTACACAATTCCTTACAACTTCTTTAATTTTGTTAGAGACATCAGCTATGGAATATTCCTGACTCAGCAGCTCTTCGGTCCTTTTAACACCAAAGTGCCCTATTTTGTGGATATCTTGAATAATCTCCCGACACATGGCCTTAGGTACAACTAATAATTTTTTACTACCTTTCAGCTCATAAAGTAATCCGCCTTCCACTCTGAAATCATCTCTGTTGTTCTGCTGCAACTCTAACTTGAACGTTGACAGTCCAGGGTCAGCCTCTTGAGCGTTAACTAATCTTGCTAATAGCTCACTTCTTATAGCCATACATACAGGATACCGGCTCAAGGAATCCACGTGGGGCATCCTTGACCCGGCCCGGTGTTCAATTTCATAATCAAATTCAGATAGCAACAATGCCCACCTGGCCACCCGAGTGGCTAGTTCTTTTTTCTCCAGTGTCTTCGTGAAAGCTGCACAATCTGTCACTATTTTGAATCGCAACCCAAGGAGATATGACCTGAATTTCTTTATTGCCTCTACAATGGCCAGTACCTCCAATTCGTAGCTGTGGTACTTCTGTTGTGGTTCAGTTGTTTTTTTGCTCAAAAATAAACTGGGTGGAGCTCGCCATCGTTCTCCAATTGTAACAACACTGCCCCGAAACCCCATTGACTGGCATCAGTATGTAATTCAATCGCTTCTGCAGTCAGATTGAAAATAGTTAATACAGGTTCACTGGTTAAATGCTTCTTTAATTCCAATACGGCTGCTTCCTGCTTATGTCCAAACTCAAAACAAGCTCCCTGTTTAAGCAAATCACTTAAGACTTAGCTACATTGGCATATGCAAGTATAAATTTGCGAAAATACCCAGTTAAGCCTAAGAAACTCTGTACACTCTTGACATTATGTGGTATTAACAGCCGTTACTTTTGCCTCGGACGGACGGATGGAGTTGTGTCGAATGCGATACCCAAGGTATTCGATAGACTCCTTCAAGAATTGACATTTAGACCACTTTATTTCTAGTCCGTACTCTTGAGCGGCCTTTAAGACTTCTCTCAATCGCTCAATCCCTTGGGGTATACTGTTGGCCACAACTATCAGGTCATCCATGTACGCCATGACATATCCAGCCTTAATCAAGTCTCTAAAAACAAGGTTAATAAATCTTTGAAATACTGAAGGGGCAGTGCATAGACCAAATGGTGTGCGGAGGAACTCGAATTGTCCATTAGGTGTGACGAAGGAAGTATACTTTACACTCCCCTCTTCAACTGGCACGTGAAAAAATCCATTACGAAGATCCAAAACACTAAACACGGCCGCATCCCGTAGTTGATTAATTTGGTCTTCAATTAGGGGCAGCGGATACCTGTCCCTGATGACTTTCTTATTAAGTAACCGGTAATCAATACACAAACGCATCGTCCCATCTTTCTTTGACACCAACACCACAGGACTCGCATAGTCGGAACAACTAGGACGTATGATCCCTTCTTTCAGCCATTCATCAACTTGTTCATCCACAGCAGCCTTTTCCTTTGGGGCTAGTCTCCTTGGCCTTTGGTACACGGGTTGGTCATCACTGAGTATTATTCTTGTCTTAATGGGTGCCGACCTTGCGGCCACTGGTTTATACGAGTTGACCACTCTCTGAATAGTGGGCAGTGATTGCCGGTGCCCGACATCCAATTCGTCCATACAGGTCTCGATGGCCATTATTTGTTGTTCAGGTACCCTGGATATCTCGATTAACTTAGGTCCAACACGCAACTCAGCCTTCGTTTGGAATAGGTGTCTTCCTATAATCAAATCACACAAAATATCATCATCCGACACTAAATATAAGTCTATATGATACGTATTTCCATCCACAAACAAATCTACAGCACACATTTTTTCGGTGTAAAATGAGGAACCCGCTGGTCCATTCAACCTGACTTTGGCGGTTACTGCCGATATTTGAGATAAAAGTTCATGAATGAACGGCGACAGATATTCATATCACAACCAGTATCGATCAGAGCGGCAGTGTCCACACCCTGGACTTTGACCAACTTAAACATTTGCTTATCGGCTGGCAGACTATTAACTTGATACATTTGTGGCCCGTCCTCATTTGGTCGACCCGCATTCGGGCAATCGGCTGCTCGATGTCCATGTGATTGGCAGGCAAAACATTTGATGCCCTTGGCCGCATCTGGACAGTACGGAGACATATGTCCCTTGGCCCCACACGTATAGCAGCGCAGTACAGTCTTATCAGCTGGCTGTGAGGGTCTAAGTTGGTTATACGGCTCGGAACGGCGTCCCGGTGGTCTAGTACCATTCTTAGCTTCAACCAATATTCGCTGATTTATCACACTATATACCTCTAGTTTGCGCTTAAACTCTACGATGTTGGTGGCCCCATAGAGTACAGTCTTATTCACTTCAAGATCCTGAATGCCCGATATGACATAACCAATCAGAGAATCGTCTTGCACTGAACCCCGCGAGGCCAGTTCCCTCATTCGGTACAAGAATTGCATAAGCGTCTCACCTTCTTGCTTGGTTTGTGCAGCTAGTTGTCTATGCACATCAGCGGCCGTCAATCTGTTCTTAAATTCATCTCTCAGACGATCTCGCAATATTTCCCAGGACTTAATGCCACACTCGGCGCGGATAAACAACATTGCAGTTCCTTGCAGTAGGCGCTTACCGTAAATAAATATTTCGAGACTGGTCCAACCACAGACCTCCGCCATTTCTTCAACGTCCGCGATCCATTTCTCGACGGAGTATGAATCGTCGCCACTGAAGGGGTACAGTGATTCCTGCACATCACGGAAGTTTATCGTTCTTGAGCTTCCGACGCTTTCATTAATCACCGTATCATCATTTCTTTGAAATACGTCTGATTGCCTCTTCCTTGTTCTTGGCTTAGGCATGCTTCTTGCTTATCAATTTTAATCACACAAATATTTATCGACTGGAAGTTCGGAACAACGTTCTTATCACCGGTCACGCAGTGATGCCAACTGTAGCTGTCCAATACCAAATTTCGTAGAGTAGTAACTGGTAACTAAGGTTATGATAGTTGCATAACGCATTTACGTTAGAAATTTCAAACCTCGTGACAGACAACCGGCGAACACGATTTTTCTTCCTAGAAGACACAAACTTAGTACTTACGAATCACAACTTTTCAAATTCACAGCATGGCGCGCCTATTGTAGGATTAAGTTACAAGTGTCACAGTCACGACCCTTGATCCCGGACAGGCCCCCAAAAGTTTGTGTGGAATTTGGGGTGACCGATCAACAGTAATAAAATATAGCACGTATAATCGTTCTTGGTTTGAACACTTTATTATTACACACTTTATAATGTAACACACTTTGTATTTACAGCATAATTATTAACTAGAAGAACAATATAAGTCTTAGCACACACACTTGCTCAACACAGACTAACTATTACTCTAGTACTCTATTCTCTTTCCACACACTCCACGCACCAGGGCGACATCTAGTGCTGCAATCCCACATACATTCATCTAAGTGTATAACTAGTAATTGAGATAATTGCATTATTCTAAAGAATACAAATTGTATTGAGTATTTAGATCTCACTTTAGATAATAAACTTAAATGCAATTATCATATAATTAATTTTACAAATTCTATTTAAACATTCTTTTTTATGTCTTTTATGATTTAAGACATGATATATTTAATATTGATATGTGCTTTTTATATTTTATTAATTAAGACATAGGTATATTTAATATTGATATGAAAAGAAAAATTTATTTAACTTAAGTTCAATCTATTTTATGGTATTATCTTTTGGGGACAATCGTATGAGTCTCATATTCATTCTTTAAATATTACATTAAACTTTAAACAATGCACTCAAATTTATATTTGATATACCTACCTAGGCTTACCAACAATGAATTTGTTTACAATCTTTTTAATGTACTTAATATTAAATGTGTATATTATAAGAACTCATTACTGTCTTTTCACAAATGTTTATTATTGTCAATAATTGAATTCAAAGAAAACTTTCCAGTACAACTGCATAAGCTATGCTTAAAGGCGAGTAGCAAATTTTTGTATTTTATTTTATATATTATATACTATCTGTACATGTTTCTTTCGATTTGCGAAATATACTATTATTATGAGCTATTAAGCAAATTAATAGCCAGTCTAGTATTTTTTTAAAGGTGCCTAAGTTATTAAACACATAAGCATTAAAAAATCTATCGACAAACAATCAATTCATTACAGTATAGCAAAACAATACAACATAAATCCATTACATAATATAATGATTGATATTTGTTTTTATTAAATTATAAATAATAAATATTATTATATAAATTGAAAAATATTAATAACAGTACAATCAGAAAATAATATTTTGGTTAGATTGTGGGTTGGTTTATTTATTTTTAAATAGAGTGTTGCTTCGAATTATCATTATAGCATCTAGAGCTTCTGAAGACAATGATGATCTAAGATCTGATAAGATAAATTTAAGACCTGAGAAGCTTCTCTCAACACTAACCTGTAAAAATATGCAAAAAAAAATATTAAATTGAATATAAAATCAAAGACGTAACATTTAAACAGAAAAGTATTGGGAGGATATATTATAATGAAAAAATACAAAAATGTATGTATAACGATACTTTTTATAATTTTATATATTGTGCAGATAAAAATTTATAAAATAATTTACTGGAGAACATATATGATCTCCTCATGCATATGTCACTGATCCCCAGTGGCAAAAAAAATTTATCATTAAAGTATAAATGAAAATTAAAGTTGACTAACTTGTGTAGCTGGAACAGCGTGAACGACACAAGCTAATTTGTAAAGATCAGGTTTATCATACTTTTGTTCTTCCCAATAGCTCAATATATTGGTTTTGTAGTGGAGTCGTTCAACTCTTTTGAAATCGTGTAAAGCAATTGATATGTCATTAGGAGAACTTGTTTCACTGTTCATGGATGAATAAGATGATTTAGACGACAAGAATAGTTCAAAATAATCATCTTCTTCAATACGAGAATGATTATCTTTATTTGTATCTAAATCAACTAAAAAAAAAAAGGAAAAATTAACTGTTTTATTAAAATTAGGAGCAAGGTTATCTAGAAAAGTATTAATAAGGTTGTTGCTTTAAAGTTTAAATTATTTTTACGTTTTACCTAAAGATGAGTATTATCCTCTTGGTCAATTTCATCTTCATTTAAATGAAGCAAAGCCCTCCAAGTCTTTGTTAAATGATTAATAGCATTAATTTTTTCATCTTCAGTAAGCAAACATTGATATCTCGGATCGAGAAAAATGGCTGAAAATTAAAAGTTTGTTATGATGATAATTGATATAATCAAATTAGTTAAAATTAAAATAAAACTTTATTTGTTAATTTGTAACTTAAATAACCGATAATTTATAGATTTATACATTTTATTTGAAGGAGTAAAACATATTAGCTATTGCCTAGTTAAAATAACTTAATTACCAGAGTTATAGTTAAGACACAAGTCATTTTTATAGATTGACAAATTATTCTTTAATGATTTTATGATTTTATTTTCTAATTGACTTGTAAATTTTGCAAGTTAAAAAAATATAAAAGTAACTTTTAACTTAACTTTCAATTTTCGATATTAACTTAACTTACAAGTTAAAAAAATAGTTAACTTGCCTAGCCGGCTAGCCTTGGAAATGTGAATTGACCTATTGGCTATTACCTACCTTATCATACTTAAAATTAAAAATATTATCTAGGGCACCTAGTAGGTTTGTATTCAATATTTTAATTTTGAAGCAAGATATGAACATTTTAAAATGTTGAATTTCTTAAGAAAATACCTGATAAATAAACTTTGTTTTTTAGTAACAGCTCTTGACGTTCTTTCATAGACTTTAATATTTGTTTTGCCAGTATGGTACCATTAGATCTCAATCCATTAGTGCATTTCCACCATATACCATACACATCTCCTAGAGTTATATCTTGTTTTTGTAATGCTAATGTTGCTATTTTAACTGGTAATAAAGCATCAACCTTAAATATAATAAATTTTAAATATGTATTAGTTAAATTAAACATAACTGTATCTATTTTATTTAGTGTTTATTTTTGTTTGTCTATGAAAGCAAAATATGTTGTCAAAATATTTTTTTTTAATTAATAGAAAATGCAACTACCAAATTATAAAAAATAATATTCAGTATTCAAACATTTTTTTTTATTCTTTTGTTCCCTTAACATTTTTTTTGACAATATTGGATGATACTTGATAGTTAAAGTAAAAATAAACAGTTATTATAAACCCAATATGCTATTGTTAAACATATAAATTAAATATTGAACTTACAATACTTTGAATAGATATCCACTCATTATCGGTAAGTTTTAAGTCTGGATTGGTTTCATCATGTTCCTTACAAAATACTTTTAAATCAAGTAATCTGTATTGATTATTGATATACAACCAGTGGCGGCTCGTGCTATGGAGCACAGGAGCACGTGCACCACCTATATATTTTAAGAATACTAAATTGCTCTACAGCAATAATTGTAATTTGTATTACATAATATTTATGGAAGGGATTAATATTTATTGACAAAAATGAAAATTAGTATGTTGATTAATTAGTTAATCATTTAACATTTGGGAAGTACTATAATAGGTGATAATTGATATTATTGATAAGTGATACTGTGATAGCCGATAGGTCGTAGGTGTTGTGGACTATAGTGCAACTGTACGAGTTACGATGATAATGACGCCGAATGCCGATTAACGTTGATTGAGCACAGTGCAAATGTGATCGGTTCGCGCATGCGCATATGCATTTTCATTCCCACTACTCGCGTAAAAATGATGTATCCGTCATGGTATCTTGTTCACGGACGAGGTTGCAGGGGTGGGAATTTATCGATAGTTAACACCATCGATATTTTTCAATAGTACTGGTTCGTATCATCGATAGTTATCGATAGTTAATTATTTAATGAACTAATTAATTTGTAAAATAAAATTGGGCAGCGTACATTTGTTTACCATTGAAAATAAAACAAGAATTAATGAATGTAGAAATATGAAGGTATACTTTGCTGCATATTAAAAAATACAACAAATATCTATGGTATTTTACAAATTATAAGCATTATTAAATATATTTAAACTGTTTATTTAACTCAATTACAACCTGTCAAAACATATTATTTCATTTAAAAAAGTAGTAAGTATAAGTAATAAATAAAAGTATAAACATTTAACAAAAAAAAAAAATGATTTAAAATAATATAAAAATTATAAAATAGTTACTTTCTTTTTGGTTTAAAAATCAACATATTATCAATATTTATTTCTTCTTAATAAGTCTTTTAATTATCACATTATGAATTCCTTTTTAGTTTATTCAATAGGTCAATATTTTTCTTGTAATAAATAATATATAAATAAATAGCATATTAACCAAAAGTATAAACATTTAAAAAAAAAAAAACCATTTAAATTATAAAAATTATCATACTATTTATGTCAACCAACAATTTTGGTTTAAGAAAACCAACATGTCGACATTTTTTGGCTTAATTCTAGAACTCTTGTCTGATACCACAATTCCTGTTTTGCTAAACATTCTCTCAGAGGGAACGGATGTAGCCGGTGTACACAATATATTTTTTACA
This sequence comes from Nasonovia ribisnigri, assembly GCA_027563435.1. NCBI lineage: Eukaryota > Metazoa > Arthropoda > Insecta > Hemiptera > Aphididae > Nasonovia > Nasonovia ribisnigri. The sequence continues at coordinate 48,956 of JANEHU010004314.1, read as the reverse complement.
CACCGTTGAAGTGTCACAAATTCATTACCATTCATCTAAATTAAATAATAACAATCTTTAATGTATCTACCTTACTTACATAATAACAATTTAAATGTAAATGTTTATGATATTACCTTCCAATACATTAATGGGTCTAAATCACTTTTTGCATTTGGACGTTCTAAATACTGTCGCAGCACTATAATTGAGTTTACTGTGTCTGTTCTACTTCTTTTTTTTGCATTAATCCTTTCTTCCATAAAACCAAACAATGAATTTGATGTTGAACTATTTTGACTTACATCATCTTCATCTCGATTATTTTCATTTAATAATACATGGTTATTTTCATGTTGTGCCATCTCAGATTTAAGTAATGAAACAGCAGCTTCAGCATTGTTAGTTGAACGAAATGCTTCTTTTTTCATTCTCGGATCTAAAAGGGTACTTAAACGAGGAATAGTACGTTCTTCAAATGGAAATAATCGTTTTATAACAGACTCTAATACGCTTTGTAATATAACGTTACCTTCAGGTGTAGTTGGTTTTTGAGATGAAAGATTTCTATGAATTCCACATACTAAGGGAATAACAAGAGAAGATGTAACATAATTTCCCGAAATCTTATTTGTGGCTTCATCAAACATACCCAAAATCAGTATTAGATCTTGCAATATAAGATAGTCTTCCAGTGTTATAATGGCAGGTGCTTTGGGCATTGTCGATAACGCAACTGTTATTTCGTTATTTATTAGAGATATTCTTTGGATCATGTGTAAGGTACTGTTCCACCTGGTAGGACATGATTGTACAAGTTTAAGAGGCTTTTTATTTACTTTTTCTTGTTCATCAAGTAACTTTTGTGTTGCTATGTTACTAAATTTAAAATATGTTACAATATCTTTGCATTTTTTGACGACTGTTTGAATATCTTTATGACTTAATGTATGTTCAAGAACTAAATTTTAAGTATGCGCAAAACACGGAGTATGTCGAACTTTTAAAATTTCACATGCTTTTATCATAGATGATGCATTGTCTGTGACAATAGATACAATTTTTTCTTTTATTTTCCAGGCATTACAAATTATTCGAATTTCTTCTGCAATATTTTTTGCAGTGTGGTTACCTTTCATTAAATTTGTTGATAAAACTGCACAACGCATGTTAAAATCAGTATCAATAAAATGAGATGTAACAGTTAAATATCCCTCATTTGATCTAGATGTCCATAGATCACATGTTAAACTGATATATGATACTTCTTCAAATATTGCTAATAGTTTTATTTTACTTTCTTCGTATTGTCTTTTTAATAATACATCTGTTAGTGTTTTTCTAGATGGTAAATCATACCTAGGGTCTAACAGTTGAATAAAATTTTTAAAACCAACATCATCTACAATAGAAAATGGTTGAAAGTCTTTAGATACCATAAATACAAGTGCTTTATCCAACTCAAGTTTTCTGTGACTATTGCGGTCATATGCAGTTTGCTTTTTGAAAAATGATGGAATTGTTACAGAGGAAGTATTTGCGTCGTGTATGTCATCTTCACTCGGTTCAGTCGACACTAATTCGGCGTGAAATCTTTTGAGGTGATCCCTCAAATTGCTAGTATTTCCGCTTGTCTTGTATTCTTTTTTACATTTGTTACATTTCGCTATACTTCTTTCCTTGTTTCTCGTAAAATGTAACCAAACGTTAGAAATATGTCGACGAGACATATTCAAAAAATATTCGACGCGATTACACAAACCACACCTCGGAGGTTGTGCTCACAGCAGCGGTGGCGTCGCCTTGATGGTCGGGCGGTGGGTGGCGGTCGTTTCCCAGACGTTCCGCTATCGCATACCGTGGTAATACGTCTTATAATTAGAACTATTTTTATCAACAACGTTCGAATATTTTTTCTAAATACACTATACATTATTATTTACTGTATAAACTAAAATAGTACTTATTATCAGCTCCAAACTATCGTAGGCTGCAGATGACAGTCTACGTTTTAAATTGTTACTGTTAGTTACACAGTTTAGTTGCGGTATCGCCGTTCTTAAATACCCACTAATATAATATTATAGTATATTTTTTAAATATTAGTGTAAAATGTCTCAACTAAATTCTATTAGTTCACTTACTAAGTTGAATTTTTCTTTGTTGTCATTGGAGCAAAAAATTGCAATTAAAAATGAAGGTAGGCCAAAACCAAATTTAATTATTGTCAAAGAATCAAAAGGTAAAGATAGAACATTTAAGAGAAATTTTAATATCGAAACGTATGACAAAAACGATTGGATATGTGGATGTGACATAACTAATAAGCTGTTTTGTTTTCCTTGTGTTATTTTTAATCGGTCCAATGAAATGAGTTGGAGTAAAATAGGTATTGATGATTTAAGTCATTTATCGGCGAAAATTAAATCCCACGAAAAAACCCAAACCCACATAAATGCTCAGCTAAGTTTAAAGTTGTTAGGAAAACAGGATATTCGTCAACAATTAAATAGCGCATTTCGTTTAAACATTCAAAAATATAACGAGCAAGTAAAAGAAAATCGATACATTTTATCTAAAATTATTGATTGCATACGATTTTGTGGTGCGTTTGAACTTGCTCTACGTGGTCATGACGAAACAGCTGATTCGGTAAATCCGGGAGTTTTTAAAGGACTTATCAATTTTACTGCAGAATTAGATTATGCACTTAAAACTCATTTGGAAAAAGCTACTGTCTTTAAAGGTATTTCAAAAGAAATTCAAAATGATATTTTAGACTGTACGCTAACAATTTGCCAAATTCAAATTAAAACTGAAATTAATCAGGCTGACTTTCTTTCGATAATAGCTGATGAGACTACGGATATGTATCTAATTCTTATCAAATGTCTATTGTTTTTCGATATCTTCTTACAGATGGATCACCTGTAGAACGATTTTGGGGCTTCTTTAATCCAACTGGTCATGATGCTAAATGTTTGTCTGAATGTATTAAATCTACACTTCAAGATGTCTTAACCGATAAAAATAAATAAATTACACAAAGTTATGACGGTGCTAATGTCATGAGTGGTCATATATCTGGGGTACAAACTTTTATAAAATCTGACTATCCAAATGCACATTACGTCCACTGTTACGCCCATCAGTTAAATTTAATTATGAAAGCTGCTTCTTGTAAAAGTAAAGAGACGCGTATATTTTTTTCTAACCTAACGGACATAACAAATTTTTTTACCCGTTCGCCCCAAAGAGTTCAAGTTTTAGACGAGATAGTGAAAAAAAGGTTGCCTAAAACCGTAGAAACTCGATGGAATTTTAAAAGTAGAGTTGTGAATACAGTTTACGAAAATAGAGAATTACTTATTGAATGTATGGATAAAATTGAGACTACTTCAAATCAAACTACTACAATTAACCAGGCAGGTGCTCTACGTAGAATGTTGCTAGAATCAACTTTTATTTATTGGTTAAATGTTTTCCATCGTATCATGCCTCACTTAGATATTTTATATAACCAACTGCAAAAAAGAAGTACAAGCCCGGTAGAAATAAATAATGCAATACATAATTTTGAAATTAATATTCAGAAAGAAAGGGATAATTTAGACAATATACAAGTAGATGAAGGTGAATCTGTCAAAAGAAGACGAGAAAATATTTATTTAACTAGAAATATTATAGCTAAAGAAGTGTGTGACACAATTATTGTAAGTGTTAACGAGCTGTATAAGTACAAAGGACATCTAATTGCAGCCAACTTATTTTTATTAGATAATTTTGAAAATTATGAAAAAAACTTTCCACAACTTTACCTCGAATCAACTGTAGAAGCATACCCATTTATAGATAAATTGAAATTAAAAACTGAGCTACAGGTTATCTATAAACGAAATGATTTTAAAAACATTTCAACAGCAGTGCATTTACTTAAATTTATTATAGAAAATCAATTACTTGATACATTTTCTGAAACTTCCAAACTTTTAAAAATTGTTATAACTATACCTATGACTTCCGCTGAAGCTGAACGTTCATTTTCCACACTGAAGAGGATAAAAACATTTTTGCGTAGTACCATGTCAGAAGATCGACTATCAGCATTGTCAATGTTATCAATAGAAAAACTTATGATCAAAAATATTCCTGATTTTAATGAAAAGGTTATTGATATGTTTGCTAAGAAAAAAGAAAGAAGAATAGAATTAATTTATAAAAATGTATCTGACTAATATAATAATTATGATCTATTTTTATCCATTGTTTATTAACCCTATAAATTAAAATACCTACTATAATATTATAATATACTAGTTTTTTTTAAAAAATATGTATTATGTAAGAATCATACCTATAAATTTATTAATAAAGTTCAGTTTTTCTAATGTATCTAATTTATTATTAATTACCTATTACTATATATAAAGTATTAAATATAGGTATTTTACTATTTTATATATGTGCACCACCAATTATTTTACCCACGAGCCTCCACTGTATACAACAACAATATCGCTCCCAGTTTTTCTATATTTTCTCCGGTTACAGTTGGTCGTTTTTTCCGTTTTAACTCTTAACAGTTCTATAAAAAGTGCGCGCGTAGACCGGTGTCGGTTTTGAGTCGGTCTGCTCAAAATTTTCCCTCTAAGGGCAGTTTTTCTTTATATTTGTTGAAATTCACGTCCGCCGGTTATTTTAAAGTTTTTATCGTGTGTTCTGGTTGACTCGGCCATGCTATCTCCCGCCGCCCGTTTATTTCCTACCCGACGCGATACGGGCCACACGCGTGCGACATATACACTGTGTGCCTAGTAGCATTTATAAACGACGCGATCACTTATACACCGTGAGTCAAGTGATTTCCTTATCTTCATATTATCCCTTAATTTACCTATTCCTTTATTATTTTAATCTACTTTTGACGTCAAATCTGCATAATGACTCCAACCCCAACTAAATCATCACAAATTAAAACTAGATCTGCAACTGTTAATAAAAAAGCTTCGTCTCCTGTTAACATGGATGATCTTCATCACTCTATCGCTGAGATTCGCAGTTCTCAGTTTGATATGCTTGAACAGTGTAAAGCTATGAATTTGTCACAAAACTCAAAACTAGCTGAATTGTTATCAAGTATTGATTTTCTTAAATCCCAACTCGTTGAAATAAGGTCGGAAAATACTACTCTTCGCAACGAAATTGCTACCCTCAATAACAGAATTCAAGTTTTGGAGAATTCTACTGATGGTTCAAGTAACATGCCCCAGCTGATCCAAGAATTGGCTAACCGTGAAATATGTGCTCGTAACATTATAGTACATGGTCTCCAAGAGTCTTCGTCCAATGATCCTACAGTTCGAATTGCTTCTGATATTAAATTACTCGGTGATAATATTCATCCGATTAACTTAACTTTACCTCAAGATCTTAAGTTATTTAGGTTGGGCCGCAAGATAAGTGGTAAACCTCGACCTCTAAAGGTGGTACTTCAATCGAAGTAAATGGCTCTCAACTTGGTGTCTGTCTGTTGGTCCCTGCTAACCCAATCTCCATCTCACGTGATCGCACCCTCCTTGAGCGCCAAGAAATTCGTCGTGTCTACACAGAGCTTGAGAACCGTAAGAAAAACGGTGAACACAACATCTCCATAAAGTATAGGAATGGAATTCCACTTATTGTACCTAATGATAGTGGTGTTTCTGGTAGTCACTCGAATCATCCATCTTCTTCGCTTTCAAAAAACTAGTCACCTGCATGCATTCATTCATCTCCAAGGACTGTCATCATCCTATCTTCACGGTAACCCCTAACTGTACTATTTGTAATAATCTCAATTCTTCCATGAATATCTGTGTACATGAGTTTCTCTCATTTAAAAATAAATTCTCTAAAACTAATTATCTATCGTTAAGTAAAGAAATGTATAATTTAAATTTTTATTACCAAAATGTTAGAGGCCTTAGATCAAAATTATTCAATCTGCATTCTAACTTTGTTCTTTTATCATATGATATTTTTTTACTAACGGAGACATGGCTCTCTGATGATATATACAATGCCGAGCTTAACTTTTCCGGTTATACTATATTTAGATGTGATAGAAGCACTCATTCTAGCAACCTCTCTCGTGGTGGTGGAGTTCTTATAGCAGTTAGGAATAATCTACGCCCTCAGCTCGTCCCTACCGGTGTACAAAATGTCGAACAATTATTTGTTCGTATTTCTGTAACTAATGAACTCTCTGCTCTCATTAGTGTGGTATACATTCCCCCCAATGCAAACTTGTCACTTTATGATACTTATACGAAATCTGTGGACCTAACGTGGGAATCATCTAATTGTAATCTAGGTGTATTTTGTGGTGATTTCAACTTACCAGGTACATCCTGGAGTTCCTCTAACCAAAGTCTCAAGTTTAGTGGCACAGTCAATGATAAATCTTCTCTAATTGGTGATCAATTTATCAGTATGGACTTCCTCCGATTGAATTCTATATACAACAGTTCTGGTTCCCTTCTTGATTTGATATTCACTAATAAAGAAAGTATCTCTGTTGATGTAGCTCCAGTCAGTCTTGTCCCCTGTGACAGATATCATCCAGCTTTGTCATTTAATTATCAAGTTCCTGGAATTTGTAATAGAAGCAACCTTTAATCCATCATGAATGCACAGTTGTAATGTATGTACAGCACATCTCACACATGACGTTATTGCTACAGGAGTTATGGCATTAAGAACATTGTCTTCCAAATCATTTATGTCTGTATCACCTTCTTCAGCCTCATCTGTAAAATATTTATACCAATTAATTAAGTTATAAAACAATTATATTAACATATTTATAATAGAGCATGTTAATCAGATATATTATGATTAATTTATTAATGCATTTATACATTTTTCTAAGAAAATTACATACCACTGAAATTGAAAAGTTCATTTTCAATGTCATCAGTCGCAAGCGGTGTTCCTTCATTGTCATACTGCCATAAATCATCATCATTATCATCATGTTCACTGCTATTGACATTTTCACTTGGCATTACATTACAATCTTGAACCTGATCTGTTTCATCATTCATAATCCTAGCCAACTTAATCATGTTTGTAGCATTATCACAAGTAATAGAGTACAATTGTTCCTTTTTAATATTGTACTTTTCGAGTGTTTCAAGGAGCTAGAAAGTAGAGAATAATATAACAATCATCAGGTAATAAAATGCATTAATAAAATATATTTTAATAAGAAATGTATTTATGTATTTTTTTTTATTATATTTTGTAATAGCTAATAAGTAATAAGTATTAAATAGGTATACCATCTTTTTTAAATTTACTGCTGTATGCTTTTCATGCATTTCAACCATGGCCAGTGTTGACAAACATATTTTTCCATCTTTCGTGTATTGAATATTTATCCCTAATATGGAACGATGATTGTTAGCGTTAAGGCCCCTACACACAGTATGATCTGGTCGGGCCGACAGGATAATTTGGTCAGGTCGGATGTTGTATCAGGTCGTGTGTAGACGTGTCGTCTGACCATGATCCTGTCGGGTCTTGTCAGGTGGCCATACCATCTGATCGCCTGACCGACCGACCAAATCATATAGTGTGTATCTCTGTCGGGCGGATTTCAGTTGGTTTATTGAGGTTAAAGCGCTTTACACACTACCTGATTTGGTCGGGCCAACAGGATTCTGACCAAATCAGACGTTGCGTACACACAGTACGACCACCACACGATGTAGTCAGTCTAGTTCATGTGCACTACTTGTGGTGTTCGCATGTTGTTGAATTTGTTTAAGAGTGTATTAATTATATTAATTTTTTGTAATATTAATTTATTTTAAATTCGTGGTCAAAACAACTCCTTACTCCACAATAGATTATTATCAGGTCTATACACAAACCACGATCTATATGGCTCCGTTATCTAACCAACAAAAATTGGGAACTTGTCTAACAGCATTATCATTGTCATTGACGGAAGAAAAGAAAAAACGAAGAATGTGGGCAAAAAAATGGTTAATTGAACGAAGAAAATTCAGCCACATGACATTACTAAAAGAATTGGATGGTGATGATTTTCGTACCTATTTAAGAATGGATTACAATTGTTTCGATGAATTACTAAATTTAGTAAGTCCATTTATCACTAAACAAAATACACATTTGAGAGAAGCTGTCAGTGCCGAAGAAAGACTTGTTGCAACACTAAGATATCTGGCATCAGGCAGAGAATATAATGATTTAAAATTCAGTACTGCAATTTCACCACAGTTACTGTCAAAAATAATACCAGAAACGTGCCATGCTATTTTTAAAGTGCTGAGAAATTTTTTAAAGGTAAGAACAATTTTTTTATAAATTAACATATTTACCAGTTTAATCAACAATTACTTGTAAAATATTAAATTTACACAGTAATATATATATATATATATATATATATGTATAAATACAATGTTTAAAGCACTTATTTATTATAATAATAATATAATAATAAATACGACGAATAATATTAGATAAGAAATAGTGTAAATATTAATAAAAATAAATGAGATGTCTTAATTATTTCTTTATTAATATGGCAGATAAAAAAATAACAACAATACATTTTTATAAATTGAAATGTTTTATTCTTATTCAAGTTATATTATTATAAATATTATATTATTATTACAGATTCTTGAACAATAAAAATTCATTCACATTATATGAATGTTGTATATTATTTGGATCATTTGGTATTTCATTTGATGTAGGACTTAGTATGGTTGTTACTGGTGAAGTATGAGAAGTGTCTGAATGCAAAGAAATCATTGTAGAACTAGGTGATGGTGTTGAATAGTTATAAGGCATGGTTGTTGGTACTGTTGAAGTATGAGAAGTGTCTGAATGCAAAGAAATCATTGTAGAACTAGGTGATGGTGTTGAATAGTTATAAGAATTAGCATAGCCGCTTAATGAAATTGATGAACTTAAAGTCAATTTTTCCAATTTTCCGTAAAAAATAACTTCTGAAATCAACTTTTCAGCAATACATTTTTGAGTTTTTGTCATTTCTATTAGCTGCATACCAATAGTTTTCCCATATATGTCCTCTGGGCTATCTACTTTAGATATTAAAAGTTGTGCGCTTTCAATTAAACTTTCTTGTTGTTGTTGCAACTTTGTACCACGTCGTTTTTTACCCAATGTAGTTGATGATTCATTTACAATGCTTTGTGTTTCAGATACCTACAACAGAAATTGAATGGTTAGAACAGGCGAAACAATTTGAAACCCAGTGGCAGTTTAATAATTGTGTAGGCGCAATGGACGGAAAGCATGTCCTAATCAATAAACCACCAGGAACTGGATCTCTATATTATAACTATAAGGGTACATTCAGTGTTGTTTTATTTGCAGTTGTTACAGCTGACTACAGATTTATGTATGTTCATACTGGTGTAAATGGGAGTGTTTCCGATGGTGGTGTTTTAAAACATACAACATTTTATAAAAAACTAACTTCAGGAGAACTAAATCTACCACAACCTAAGTTGCTTCCTAATACAGATACACAAGTACCGTATGTTTTCTTAGGTGATAGTGCATTTGCGATATCTAAACACATTTTAAAACCATTTCCTCAAAAAAACTTAACACATGACAAGCGCATTTTTAACTACAGACTATCACGCGCGAGAAGAGTAGTTGAAAATGCTTTTGGAATTTTATCATCGCGTTTTCGATTGTTTAAAAAGCCGTTAACGGTTGACGTTAAAAATATTGATATAATAATTCTAGCATGTTGCGCTCTGCATAATTTTTTAAGCAAAAAGTCAAAAAATTACATAACAAATAACTGTGTAGACAGAGAAGATTTTGAAAGTGCTACACTCCGAGGAGGTGTTTGGCGGCAGGAACAAACATTGTTAGATGTAAATCAATGTAACCAATCAAATACAGAAGAAGGCAAAACCGTCAGGAACACATTCAAAGATTATTTTAATGGCATAGGCAGTGTAGATTTCCAAGAAAAGATGATAAATGTATTGGGAGACTAAAATTTGTAGTAATATATATATATTTTTTTTTGAAATTAATGTAAACATTTAGTCTGTAGTCTTAAATTTGTACCTAAAAATATAAAATATATGATATAATATATTATTATATATATATTATGTATATAATATTTTTTTTATTATAATATAATTATATATATATTATTATTTATTATTATATTTATAGGTACAAATTGTATTGTATTATATTATATATTATATATACAACATATAGTACCTACTTATAATTAAGTATTTTTCAGTAATCTAACATAAGATATATTTTTTATCAATGATACATAGTTTATGTTACATTATACAAATTAATAATACAATATAATATAGGTATTTTCAATGAATATAAATTAAGATAATGTTACCTAGTTAAATGTATTATGTGATATTGTTTTAATTTTTAATAAATAAATAAAAAAATTAAATCATTATTATAAATCATTACCTCATCATCACCACTGAAATCGACAGTGTCAATTCCACTTATATTTGAGTTTTCTTTTTCATTTAGAAATGTTAGGTATTCAAAATACCATAAAGATGGCACATAAATATCTTTTAGACCAGCACCAGTTCTTTTACTATCTTGTACCTGCAAGTTAAATTATAAATAATAATGTGCAATACTATATTGGGATATTATAGTGGTTTGTATTAAATAGCTGTATATTTTTGTGTGTGTACCTATACAATTATAATTTTTATATATATATTTATTTTTAAGTCAAAGTTATTATGCCTATGGCTTTTCTTTGACATAATTTAAATTCATTATATATAATTATTTCTTTTATAAATAATTGAGTTTTCATTTATTGATATAAAGTATTAACCTTACTACCTTAGACAATTTTTGTCTTTATTGTTTTAAATAATAATAAATAATGAATATTAAAATTACTTACTTTTAAACATAATTGATTTGTTTACCTTTTTAAATTATCTTTTGTATGCAGCTCTCATATTCTCAATTTTCTTTTTTACTGTTGCGATACTAGCGTCATTGTCTATTATTTTTAATTTTTCTTTTAATACCTCAAGCGCCTGGTTTCTTGCATCCCTGTTACTGTACTGCTTACAAGTAATATCCCATAAACATGTAAAAGATTTGTACAGTTCTAAAAAATCCGAAATCACTTCTCGTTCTGTTAAAACAGCAGCCATTGTAAAATGTATTAACGAATTAACGAATCAACGAATTAATGTATTAACTAATTTTGAAATTAACTGGAGGTAGATACTAGGTACAGACGTGTTATCATGTTAATGCACTTTCACACTATGAAGTAGAAATAATAAATAAAAAAAAAAACAACTAATATACGTGTGTGCGTGAACTGACTATAATATGATAAAAGCAATATTCATTGACTAGTGTAGTATAAATAAATGTAACAAATATAAATTTATGAATATAATATAAAATATAAATATGTATAATTTGCTTGATTAGCGCATGTGAATATAATACCAAAATATAATTTTTAAAATGCTTGATTAGCACATAAATATAATAATAAAAATGTAATTTTTAAAGTGCTTGATTAGCACATGAATATAATAATAAAAATGCAATTTTTAAAGTGCTTGATTAGCACATGAATATAATAATAAAAATGCAATTTTTAAAGTGCTTGATTAGCACATGAATATAATGTATGCCTCAGTCGGCCAAAGTATACAAATGAATATTAATTATAATTAATATGAATAATATGAATATAAAATGACTATTACTGTTTTACAGTGGTACAAAATATAATAAAAATGTATCAACAAAAAAAAACATATTCACAGCCACAACACATGAGGTTACCTTAGGCGGTGGATTTTATCCCACGCGACCGTGCCGGGGACGTATTTATAGTAATAATAATGATACACAAAATTTAGTAATATTGACAACCGCACACGTGCGACCGCTTTGAGGTAACCACCGACGAATATAACACAGGAAAAAGCACCACAAACAGAATGAAGACCAAAATATGACCACCCTGCTGAAAAAAGTATAATATAATAGTTGCGCAGATAATGCTTTTAGGAACAATACGTTACCAACAATAAAACTGAAATACGATAAAAAAAACCAACGAAGTGAACGAACCGACTTGGCACATGTGCTTTGACTAATGAAAAAACGATGTCTTCGGACCGAAGAATAATGAAGAAAAGGCGATCGGAGCTGGTGCGTCCAGCCTTTTATAACCTTTGCTGTGGACAGTGTCATCGAGATACAATAAAACAACAAATTCAAACCAATAATTGATAACACTGACGCACAACAGAGAGTATAATAAAAATAGAGTCAGCGGACAAAACCATAATAAAACAAAATAAGAATGACACAAATAATAATAATTTTAAACATGAACAATGATGACGCTTCACACAGTCAACTTTCAAGCTGATTAGCCGATTTTTTACATCAGTTTTTATCTGTGAAACTATCTCATTTGAAGCAGACAATATGTGACTTTTTATGTTGTGAGAATTTATGGTAAAGTCTGAAATGTTTATAAAAAATTATTTTAAAAATATTGATCAGATACCTATAGGTACCCAATTTAATTTAAAATTAGTTTCATACTTGTGCCGATAGCTTCAGTCAGAGGCCTTAATATTTTCTGAAAACCAGAATCATTGAAGATGGTAAATGGTCGGCCATTTACTGTCACAATCTCAGTACAAGCTTTTAACAAACATTCTTGATCCATTTTCACAAATAGATTTTTTTTAGTTACACTTATGACCTTGTCCAATGGTCCATGTATCTTCAAAAAAATTTGTATTTTAGAACTAATTTTAATAAATGTATCTAACATTGTACAAAACTACAAATAGGTTTCTACTTTCACATTTGGAATTGTTTATGAATTTATTATAGGTAGGTAGGTACGTAGGTACTTATTATGTATTTGAAAAATGGTCTTATATTTGGTATGCAAGTTATTTAATATTTAGTTACTGAATAAGCAAATTAAGTCAATATAGGTATTTCAGTATTTTGGAATATGGTAAAAAATAAATTTTAATAATTTCCAAAATTTGTGTTAAAATTATTTTAATATTACCAAAGTAATGGGTACCTAACCTAATTGGGTATTTGAAACAATTACAAAATATGAAAATAGAAATAGGCAAATACAAAATTGAGTTAGGTTTACCTTTGATGGAAATGTCGCAGTGTCATCCAGTTGACGTTTTTCTTTTTTACTTACAATTTTATCATTCTCAATATCTTGTTTGGCTTTTACTAAAATTTCCCATTCTTGAGTATGAGTTGTTTTTATGTGCGTTTCTAGGTTGTGACTATGCTGACCTTTCATAACAGGTCGACTACATCCTTTGACATTGCACGTCGATTCATTTTTTTTCAATATTATAAGTGAAAAATAATTTGCTAACCGGCTTTGTAGGTTTTCTTCCCATTACAGAAAACGGTAGGTAGTTGCAAAAAACTTGTATAACAATTTACATTAGGTATACTGACAGTATAAACTACAAAACGATGAATCGTGAGTACTGAATATGATATTATAATAAGTATAATATCAGATTGATATATTATAAGTTGAAACTATAGCTAAACTCAATGACGCAAATACCGAATGGCGAACACGTAACGATCAGAGATATCATGAGTAATGGCTGGTGAAATCAGAAATAGGGACTAAAATGTTTATAATAATATATTATAAGCACCGAAATCGAAAATTACCGATATATTAAGTATTCGATAACGATTTATTATTACGTGGTGGTGGTAGTGGTCGAGGGGGACAATAATAAGCCGGCTGTTGATGGCAATTGGAAAAACCAGTAGACTAGAGTGCTAGACTACGAGCAAACATAATATTATAATTTATATATATATTATATTATTTTTAATTTATAAATTGAAGACGGCCGTCGCCCGTCGGCAGAATGTAACAACTAGCAATATTTATGATTTTATTTATAACGACATAACGTTTGCGATGGATGGCTAATAGGTTCGACGAAAACAACGGCCGGTGAATATCGAAAATATTTTGCAGACATATTATATTAATATAACAGCTATACTAAGGCCCGGTATTACAATCATTGGTTTTATACCGGTTACGATTTAACGCTCTGTAAAAGATAAATGCCTGTATTACAAACGTTCGTAAGAGTAAAAATAGTTGATTACGCTTCGGTTTAGTTATCGGCCGTTATCTGGCGGTTAAAATATTATTACAGATCGTTAAAGCTTTTGATTGGCAGTTGAGTTTGAGTTTTTCTACTATCAATTGCATGTTATCAATTTGTTTTCTTCACGTATTTGTTTGAAAGTGGTTATATAAATTAATAATTTGTTGTTCATTTTTAAATTCGTAATGGATATTTTAAATTATATCGATATTATAGATAATTCTGAAAGTGATTCAGATCACAGTTTATTTGAACTTGTTGAACTAGTAGGTTTCCCTCGAAAAGCTAAAGTCATTCGTGATCGACCTGATCATTTTCAGATTTGGAGAGATCACGAATTTCTACAACGATTTCGTTTATCAAAAAATACAGTGAAGTTTATCCTTGATGTCATTGAGACAAATATCTCATCACCTACTAATAGGTTTGTAATAACTAACTTTGTATATTTAATGAATAATATGTATAATTCCTTAATATGAGAAACATAACAAATTAAATGCATTTTTAGAAATAATGCAGTGACACCTGCTCAAAAACTACTAGTGACTTTACGTTACTATGCGACTGGTTCATTTATTGCAGCTTGTGGTGATTTTGCTGCTATTCACAAAACAACTACTGGAAAAATCATAAAAGATGTTTCAGAAGCATTAGCAGAACTTCGACCAGACTTTGTGTATTTTCCTTCAAGTGTTTCCGAAATACGAAAAGTTCGACAAGATTTTTATAATATAGCAAAATTTCCATCATGTGTCGGAGCCTTAGACTGTACACACATTAAAATTAGATCTCCTGGTGGTGATGATGCTGAAATATTTCGTAACAGAAAGCATTTTTTTTCTATAAATGTTCAGACAATATGTGATGCCCATCTGCGTATACAAGATATTGTTGTTAGATGGCCTGGTAGTACGCATGATTCAAATATTTTTCGGAATTCCACCATTAAGAAAACATTTGATGATGGAATATTTAAGGATGGTGTTTTAGTTGCTGATAGTGGTTATGCTATGCAACGTTATGTCATTACACCTCTGTTAAATCCAATGACACAAGCTGAAACTCTTTTTAATGAGTCACAAATACGTACAAGAAATCCTATTGAACGCTCATATGGTGTTTGGAAACGCAGATTTCCAATTTTAAGTCTTGGTATAAATATTAAAAGCTTAAATACAGTCCAAGCAATAATAGTAGCAACAGCAGTCCTTCATAATATCACTAGACAGTTTGGTGATAATAAACCTAAAGTAACAAATGAATTGGAGCATTTAATTAATCTGTCAATAGTTGATCCACAACTAGGTCATGTCAATGAAGGAGGGAATCGATCAATTCATAGAAAACGTTTTCTTAACTATTTTTCCACTAAATACATAAACATTAATTATAGACCATTTTTAAGTTATTAGTTATTGTATATAAGATACATAATTTACATAATGTATTTATAATTGCTTAAAATATATGTACAATAAACAATATTTTTTTTAAATTCTACCTTTATTTAATAACATAACAGAATCGTCACAGCTTTCTTTAGTTAACATAATATATAATACATAAAATAACAATAACATAAAATAAATTTTTGTTTGGTTGACTTTACCTCTTAAACCTATTAAACATATGAAATATATTATGAACAAATAATATATGACACCAATACTAAATTCATTAAATTAATGTAATTAATGATTATAAACCATCTTTCAATAAAAATGCCTTTTGAATCCTTAACAACTCTGTTTCCGCCTGATATTTTGCCAATTTAGCTGTATTTTCTTGTGCCTGAAATTGTATGCGATCTTCAATTTCTTTTTTCAATAAGTCTTCTCTTTCTAATTTCTTTCTCCATGTTTCCACATGAAATTCAAGTTGCTTTTTTTCAAATTCACTTCGCTGGTTGGTCAAGGTTACCTTATCCTTAGCCCATAATGTCAACTTGTCTTGTAATAATTTACGCTTTTTTGTTTGACCTAAAAGTAGATATACCAAATATTTTTTTAGCATACAAATTTTAACATTATCATTTTATTCAATAATCTATCACAATCACTCACTTTCATTCTTGGTAATCTCATTAGGATTGGTTGTACATAAAGCATTTGCTTTTGGTTGTCGCAACATTGATGGTGTATATTTGGCCCAAGATCCTGAAATAGATATTGATCAGAGATGTAAATTGTATAATTTTGTATTATGCAATCATATTTATTATATGCCATGTGGCATGTATAAAAATAAATCAAATACAAATAGTATTAAATACTAATAATTTAACTATTCATATTTTTCAACCACTCTTCATACTAATTATCATGTAAATATTCACTATATATTATTATCCTATTTGTTTTTAGTACATTTTCTATTTTAATAAAAAAAAGTCAATAATATGTAAATAGGACAAAATTATACCTATATCAGATGCTGCAGATGTATTTTCAACTAAACGGTTAATTCCAATTGTATTCTCTCTTACTTCCTCTTCTTGAGTAAAAAAATATTTTGTTTTTTTATTTGCAAATGAAGCTTCGTTTTCTATAGTTCAATTTGTTTTAAATAATATATGTTTAAAATATTATTTCATTGAAATAGAAATATCATACCATTTTCTGAAAATACGTAAAACTCTGGATCAATATCTTCCAAGCCAACTACTTGTTCTTCTACCAAGTCATCTGGAAGTATTTCTGTTTCTGAATTATAGCTGATTCCAACTGAAAAAAAATCAAATTGTTATTAATTCATTAGTTACAAAGTATATATTGATAATTTATTGTTCTATTTACCTTTGTCACTACACCAACTTTGATCTTGGATGAATCCAGTGCCTCTTCTACCAATTTGACATAAAATTCTTTCATCAACAGGAGATATTTCTATAATCTTAGAAGTGCCGCCACCTGTAGTAGTCAAAGATATTTTGTTCATACTTTGTTTCTTTTGAGCTCTTCTCATCATGTTCTCGAATTTACATTTCAGAACAGAAGATGGTCTGAAGCACTCAGTAGATCCAGAAATTGAATTGTTAAATTCATTTTCTATAATTTTCCAATATTCTTTCTTTTTTCTATAAAATTTCAACATAAGTTTTATAATTTTAATATACCTAATTAAATATAGTGTTATCCCTGTGACCCTGTTATACCTAGTTGATTATTCAAAGTCGGTACTTACAAATTATTCGAATGATCCGTAACTTTACATTGAATAATGGACCAATATTTTATTACCAAGTTAGTAAGCTCTTCTTCTTCTTAGATACTGAAGTTTTTACTTTTTATTTTTTTATCATCCATTTTAGTAAAATTAAAGACAAAAGAACGAATACGGAATAAACCAAAAATCGTAAAATATATCAAAAACGTTTTTCCATTTTTATTAACAATGATATTAGCTTATCATATTTCAGATTTTACTGTAATCATCGAAATGTTTACATTATCAGTTGGTTACGTAAAAGAACATTTACAAACGATTGTAATACTACTATCAGTTTAACACTCCGTAAATGATTTAACGGTCCGCTACGTAACCAGCGATAAAACCACGGCTATAGATATGAATGGTTGCGCGACGGCATATAGCGTGTTGCAGAAGAAAACGGCGTTATATGTTCTTAACAAAAACCTCTAGATTACTAGCGCTTTTAGCGGAATTTGTGGTGTACCATTAAGTTGTCATATTATTTTTCAAATCCCGGGTTTTGTTCAAATAAAATTGATGTATAGTAATAATCACATAACTAACATAAACTAACATTTCCATGTGGAGTACATAAAACAGATATGTTGACTGATATTTTTGTTTCATACATCACTATGAGAATGAGACAGTTTAGTTATTTAAAAAATCAAGATGTTAAAAAAGTGAACAAATTATTATAATTCATTAATTGATTATAACATTTTAAAATTACATGGTACAATTTAACAATATTAAAAATTACATGATACAATTTAACAATATTAAAAATTACATTTTTTTTTTTTATATATATATTTAATGTAATATGTATATATGATACACGTCTTTGTATACTTAAACTAATTTAACCCTTACATATATCTATATGGTTTTCTTATAATTCTACCCTTCCTACTTACTTTACTTATTACAGTTTCTTTATTTTTAATACCAATCTTCTTCCTTCTTTCTCTTTGACATTCAATATTCTCTCTCTCTTCAGTATTTCCATTATCATACCTCACATGTCTAGATGTTCTCATAAATAGCTTGTTATTTTTGTTCTTAATTATGAATGATCTAGGTTCTTCACACTTTTTAATAATGGTACCTTTTTCCCACACTTTATCTTTTAAATATAGAATTGAGTCATTTACTGCAAATTTGTTTTCTTTAATTCTCACATTTTTGTCATAATGACATTTTTGTGTATTTTGTTGTGCTAACATTTTCTTATAAGCATCAATAGGAATTTGAGGGTAAAGTAATTTCTCATTAATAGGTAATTTTGTTCTAATCTTTCTACTCATAAGTAACTCTGAAGGAGTGTATTCAAGACCTGCAACCGGTGTACTTCGATAGTCTAATAAATAAAGATCTATGTCTTTACCTGTTAATATAGATTTTTTAAGCATGGTTTTAGCTATGCCTACACTTTTCTCAGCAAACCCATTACTTTGGGCATAATTTGGACTTGTTGTTATTACTTTAAATTTCCATTCTTTAGCAAAATCTAAAAATTGCTTGCTATTGAATGGTACATTATCAGAAACACATAATTTTGGGATTCCAAAATAACTAAATACATTTTTTAAAATTTTAATTATTGAATCTGCTGATTTACTGCTTAGTTTTTTGATATCTAGCCATTTTGAGTAATAATCATTTATAATTAAATATGACACACCACCATATTCACCAATATCTACCCCTATTTTAATAAATGGTTTGTCAGGAATTGAATGATTTAATAAGGGCTCTTTAAATTTTTTACTTTGATACCTAGCACACAATGAACACTTACATATAAAATTTTCTATGTCATTTGCCATATTAGGCCAATAATAATAAGACCTGGCTCTTTTAACGGTTTTAGTCATACCTATGTGGGTTTCATGAAGCAATTCTAGTATAAATGCTCTTAATTTAAAAGGTACAATTAACCTGTCATTGAGATAAATCAAATTATTGTTTACTGTTATATCATTTCTAAATTTCCAAAAATTATATAGTTCTCCTTTAAATGGTAATTTAGTTTTATCACTAGGCCAATTGTTATTGTAATATAGCTTTACTTTATTCAGACAGGGATCATTTATAGTCTCCTTTTGAAATTGTAACAGTTTTTCATCGCTAAACTGTATTTTTTCTGAATTAATACTATGTACAACATCATTAATTGAAATATCATCTTTTATATTTTTAATAATATAGTCTCTACTTAGATAATCTGCAATGTGCATTTGCTTACCTGGAAGATACTTAACTTCTAGGTCATATATAGCTAACTTTGTTTTTATTCTTTTTAACCTATTATTCTTAATTTTATTATATTCTTTATTCATGATAGAAACAATTGGTTTATGATCAGTATGTACCGTTATACGTCTACCATAGATGAAATTATGAAATTTTGTACAGGCATATAATATTGCATTCATTTCTTTTTCAATTTGAGCCCACTGTTTTTCAGTTTCGGTTAAGCTACGTGATGCATATGATATTGGTTTATTGTCTTGCATTATGCAACACCCTACACCCGATTGTGAGCTATCTGTTTGTATCACTATATTTTTATTACCATCAAATGCAGCTAAAACTGGGGCACTCATCAATTTATCTTTAATTTTATTCAGTGATTGTGTGTGAATTTCATTCCAGTGCCATTCAACATCTTTTTTTAATAAATTTCTTAGCGGATCAGACATTTCTGCCAAATTTGGAACAAATTTCCTAACATAATTAATAAAACCAAGTAACCTTTGAAGTTCTTTTTTAGAGGTTGGTTCTTTAAGGGATTTTATTGCCTTTGTCCTATCTGTATCAATAGACATACCCTTATTATCAAATAATAGTCCTAAAAATTTTACCTTATTCTGGCAATACTGAACTTTATTCTGATTAAATTTAATATTGTATTTCCTAGCGCGGTCAATAACTTGCTGTAAAATTTTATCATGCTCTTCTTTATTATCTGCTGCTATAATGAAGTCATCAAAATAAATTGTTAAACCTTGAATATCACCAAAATATTTTATATTATATTTCTGAAAAACCATTGGTGCAGTTTTAATGCCAAATGGTAATTTATTAAATTTTAGGGTACCTAATGGGCTTGGAAATGAACATAAATTATTACATGAGTTTGTAAGTTCTATTTGCCAAAATCCATCCTTAAGATCAAGAACTGTATAAAATTTTTTATTTAATAACCTAGGAGTTATTTCATCTAACGTTGGAATAGGATAATTTTCTTCTACAATATTTTTATTTAAATGTTGAGGGTCTAGACATAATCTTAAGCTTTTGTCTGGGTTTTCAATAATAACTATGTTATTTAACCAGTCAGTTGGCTTTTCAACATAAGACACAATACCTTTTTCTAATAATTCCTTTAACTTAATTATAAACCTATCTGCAACTGTATGTGGTACTCTCCTATAAGGCGCTGGTTGAGGTTCAGCGTTATCTTTAAGCTGTATTTCATACAAATCAGGAAACTTACCAAGTCCAGTAAATACATCAAAATTATTTTTTATGAATAATTCTTTTTCTGAACATATCATGTCAACTCTTTTTATTAAATCATATTTTACACATGATTCTAAACCCAATATAGGAATAATATTTTTACACTTATGCAGTTGACTCGGTTTTAATATTAAAAACTCAACATTGTCTATACATTCAGGACTTATCATACATTTAATTTGACATTTTCCTAGGCTCTCTATCTTATGACCTCCATACGACTCAACATTACATTTATTAGATCTTGTATATTTTATTACCTAACCTCTAATAGTTCATCTGGACTATGATAACATGAGTGTTATCACAGGTGTTAGCCGTTCGGGTCGTAGCCACCTATAGTATACACTATATATATACACTTAAATTAATAAATTAAAACAATCAATATTGCATTTGACAGAAACACCGAAGAACAAGCGTAAGAAATCCAACAGACAACACCGTGTGGCGTGTATACTTAATGTATTCGTGTGTCCGTGTTTACAATGTTTACATGTGCTTATATATTAATACCCCAGACCCCAATCACCCGTCTAAAATATAATGTATAAATATATAATATCATGTAATATTGTAATGGGATTTTTTTATTAATGTCCATAATATTTACAATATTTATCATAATATTTTAATAATATGTGTGATATTTACACAGTCTTACGTATTATATTATATTTAATAGGTACCTATACTACCTACTTTGTATTATTATACTTATAATACACTAATATTATAGTATTTTAGCTAGGTAGGTATACATTTTTAACTATTAGTTTCGAGAGCCATGTAGGGTGTGGACCACAGGCCACAGTCGACGAATAATGGCCAAAGTGTTGGAATTGTTTATGAAATTAGAAATCGGAATAATCTTTAATCTATCAATAATAATAGTAAATAATAATAATAATTAATAGTCAGAGACGCAAATTGTGTTTGGGATTGGGGGCTAAAGTTGTACTTTGATAATATTGAATAAGCTTAGAACAACATTTATGAAATGTTTAGGGGAGCTATGGACATTTTTGGGGGGGGGGGGGCTTAGCCCCTAAAGCCCCCCTATTTGCGCCTGTGATAATAGACAATGTCTAGATAATACACATATTATAATTACCTATACACACTATTCTTTCAGGACCATTTAGTTGTTATTTGTTTACAATGTATATATGTATAATGGCATACTGCAAACATAATCTATTTTCTATAAAAAAAAAAAGTTAAATTATAAAAAACTCAAAAAACTCTTGAAATGGCGTAAAGGTACCTACATAATTTACAATACACAGGCATGTTAATAATATAATAATATATACCTAAATACTGTTTATATCTATTCTTAACAATTAATATTTAACAGTTTATACACAGTGACACAGTAAGTCAGTAGGTAGTATATATAATAAAGATGATACAAAATATAAATTATCATTGTACAATTAAATTAAAAACGTTGTTTTTACTTTTTTATTTCTTTGTACATAACATTTTAATCTGTATAATAAGTCCATAGAATATATATGGACGTTTTGTGTTAATATATTAGGTAGTGGTTGGAAGGGCAAAGGACTGATCTTGTCATATTAATTATTTGTTACCAACTAGGTAGTTGCCTATACCTACTAAAGACGCTTGAGCCTTGATAGTTGATTCACTCGCAAATCACAATCATTAATTTATTCTAAATTCTAATAAAAGTATAAAACAATAATTTACAAGACATACAATATTATTTAAACAATTTTTGGAAATGTAAGTAGGTAATTAACCATAAAAAGAACAAAATCTATTAAAATACTACATACTTGGTACCTACTCTTGAGTCTTGAATGATTTAAAATTATTCTAAACAGAAACAACTAAACAAGTAATTAAATTATTTTTTTTTACTTCACAATAGCCAAAAAATTAAAAAATATTTTATTTCAATACACGCGTTGTGGAGTCGAGTTGAACAAAAAAACAGTTTAAACCTGTAGTTAGGTACTGCAATTGGAAAACCGCAGTTAATGCAACTAGAATGTTTGACCACATATATAATAAATGTACTAAATGCCTAAATATGGTCAAAAATATATAAAAGATAAAAATGCCCATTTATTACAGAGTTAAATATTATATATTGATATACCTAGGTATATATTATATATATTTAATTATTTATATTATGAATTTACTATAATTATGTTCATTAGAATAATACCAGAATAATATTAAAATGGGTAAATAGTAATAAAAGTACACATTTTAAAATATTATTAATTATTATGAAGATTAAATATACTACAAGTCTACAACTATATAATACCAAACGATTTATTTGATAAGAAATTAATATGATAAATTATGAAATTTTCAAGATTGAATTACATTCAAATTTGAACTCAGACCAAGTATGTCGATGACTCGACACTGACCAAGTAAAAAATCGCATAAAAATGAGAACGATAAAAAATAAATACTCATTGCATGAAATCGTTAATATTAGTTATTAGCTGCTAAAATAATATTTTAAATTGTAATAAAATATAAATAAAGAAATTAGCAATAACTAAAAAGTTCTAGGTGTCAACCCTAATATTAGCTATTATTCTGACACTAGGCGGCTGCCTGGGACCTGGCCCCTGGGGAACAGATTTTTCTTTCACTTGTTTATAAACTTGTGAGGTTCGACAATATTAAGTATTAGAATAGTAATCATAAGCGCAACTAGGGGGGGCTGGGGGGCTTAGCCCCCTCAAAACTGTAATAGCCCCCTCAAAATAAATTATTCAACTGATTCCTAAAATATTAATACACTTTAAAATTCAGCCGTTTTTTTTATTTTTTTTTTTTGGAAAGTTTATAAAGTTTTTAATTATTTTAGTATTGCCTACCATTCTATAAATCGTTGCTAATATACCAGAGTCCTATACGCATATTTTACCTTTTCTATGATACACGTTTTTATCGTTCGTATTATGTACGCATTGGTTAATAGGTGATTGAAAATTATAATCTGTTATGGGGACACTGTATCATTTATAATATGTTATTTTTCCAGTTCCCCGTTACAGATACATTCGTCGCCAGTCTGAAAATTGAAAAAAGTTTTCCCTAATCTCTATAAAATGGTTCAAGTTGCCAGTATTATATTACCAATTTCTGCTGCAACCTCCGAGCGTGCATTTTCTGCCATGAAGCGTATAAATACCTACTTGAGATCCACAATGGATCAAGATCGATTTAATAATTTATCAATTTTGAGTATTGAAAAAGATGTAGAAATTGATCCTGAGATCATTTTAGAACAATTTACAGCCCTCAATAAAAGGAAAATGAATCTCTATTATAACATGTCAATATAACTATTTTATGATGCATATAAATATAATTAAAAGTAAATGTTGGTATTTTAATGGTGTTTATATTTTAAGATGGGGGGGAAGGGTGCCCCCACGGGTTAATTCTGGTATTATTATATAATATTGAGGTGGGGCTATAGCCCCCCCCTAAGATTTTGTGCTAGTTGCGCCACTGATAGTAATGCTACTTTGATTACCATCGCGAGTTGCGACGAATCGAAATAGTGATCATCGATGTGTCGAGTGTTCGATGTTGTCATCTCTTTCGCTTTTTGGGAAAAAATTGAGTTATCCGAGATCTGACTAACGATAATTTGAATACTTACCCCAGAAGTAAATGCAGACATTAGGTTTCTGGTTTACCTATTTTGTGTTTCTACTGAATAATTAATTAGATGTCTAGATATTTTTATTAGTCAATTCAGTGGTGTATCGGAGAGCATATTATGCGGGACGCGGGTAGGTAATAGGTACCTATACGACTAAAACAGAATTACTGTAATCTATATCGAAAATATATTTTATAATCTACGCTGTTTATTTTATTATGATAGACAATTTGTTATACTATAAATTTTAGTTTTCTTAAAATAAATAAATTCATAAATTCTAAAAATTTGGTGGGGTTGATCCCGTTAGTACACCACTGTAAGATATTAAATACTATTATAAGCGTTAAGATAGGTATGTATTAGCGAAGCAAGAACATTTTTTAAGGTATACATATTCAACTACTTTTTTAGATGCGTATACATAGACGTGCGCAAGGATGCAAACGAATGCTGTACCAGAAATTTATTTTGGATTTAGTGGCCACAACCGCAATAGCGCTGCTATATAACTATTCAACCTCATAAAGTCATAACTAACATAGTAATCTGATAACTGATTTGTATATTATATATTATACTTTGTCATTTGTATATTATGAACGAGTAACGATATTTCGATTTAGGGAAAAAAAACTCTATAGGGCTGGTAAAAATGTATGCTGCACCCGACACAAAATCCCGCGCACGCTTATGTGCATACGACATAAATACACATAAATACACATAAATTAATTTTCCAATAGACCACTGACTACAATTTTTATTTTTATTATTATAAACAGAGCAGTTGTTTAACATTTAAATTACGACTATGGTTTTCATTACTGATTCTCACTTATTACTTATTAGTTTTTTTCGGTATTATTTTAAGTTTTAAAATCGGTTTACGATAATAGATTTTCAATTCCGATTTTGGTTTTGAAAATCATTTTGAAATTATTTTGACTTTCAATTTGGTTTCAAATACCGGTTTACATATTTTTCGGTTACGGTTTTCATTTAGAAAATCGGTTACACATTTTTTTGATTTTTATTAGGGTTTTGAATACCGGTTTTCATCTTTTTCGGTTTCGATATTGATTTCATTTTTGATATCGGTTTTTATTGGGATTTGCAGATAAGAAAACACAGTCTGGTGGTGAATATAACAACTAATGAAAACAGGACAAAATAATAAGATAATACAACTTACAATTAATTATCATGAAATATGAGTTACGACAGTTTGTAGAAAAAATATAATATTAGGACATTAGGTATTTACTTTTTTGTGAGTTTGTGACGAAAGGTAGTCTGAACTTTGAATTATTTTTTGTTTCATTTAATATCAATGAATAGTATTGTAGGTTGCTTAGTAGTTAAATTACAATGAGTAGTTTAAGAAACAGTAATGTTTACTGCTCTGTGTATAATTGCAAGTCATATTACTCCAAAGATAAATCTGTTAGTTTTCATGGCTTTCCAAAAGAGAAAGAATGTAATGTAGCATGGTTAAATAAAAATGGAGTTACAGAATATATTGACAAACGCCGAGCATGGGCCATAAATTTGCGAATGGACAAAAGTACCCTGAAGAAAAGGCTTCGAGTATGCTCCAAACATTTTAATGATGAAGACTATCATAAATCCGTTCCAGGTAATAAAATATTAATTTCATGTTTGATTAGTATGGTAATCCAGTAATTAAAACTACTTTATTTGTATTAGGTATTACTAAAATAACTAGACGTCTCTTGAAAACTGCTGTTCCAACACAAAATCTGCCTAAATCATCTTTACATAAAAATTCACCAATAAAACAAACGACCGTCACCTAAAAAAAAGGTCACCAGTTAAAAAGAAATTAATGGAAAATCAGGTACAATGAATTTAATTTAACCACTAAATAAGATTTAATTCTTTAACTTTAACATGTAGGTACTTCGCTAAATTAAAAATATTAATGTTATGTATTTCATATAGGTAGATATTATAACAACTTTTTTATTTTTGTTTTCTTTGGTTTAGCTTATTGAATTGTTTAATGTTGTTGAACCAGTGGACATTTCTGAAGAGGTTGATCAACTTGATCATTGTATACATCACAATAACATTGCAGATTTCACAGTTGTTGAACTTGAAACTTAAATCACTACACAAGATTTTGGCACACAAGTCAATAGTGGTGATATAATCACACCTTTTATTACTTTGTTGGACTCTGATAAAAAACTTAACACCATGACTGGTATTCCTACCATAGATATTCTTAATAAAATAGTGGAGTTATTTAAAAAAGAAAATTCAGATATCAGAATTCACCATCTAAGTGCAAAAGAAAGAATTATACTTGTGTTTGTTAAATTAAAACAAGATCTTTCTTTTTCTGTACTCGCAGTTCTTTTCAACAGCATAAGTGTATCTTCTTGTAGATCAATTTATTTAACTACTGTACCAATTCTACATGCAATATTCGATAACTTAATATTTTGACCAAGCAAAGCAGAAATAATGGCTAATATTCCTTAGTGTTTCAAAAATTTTGTAAATGTTAGAGTTATTTTAGATTGTACTGAGGTTCCTGTACAAAAGCCAAAATGCCTATCTTGCAGAATAAAATTGTACAGTCTCTATAAGTCAGGAATTACTCTAAAATTCATGATAGGAGTTTCCCCTGCAGGTTTAATTACTTTTGTTAGTAATTCTTATGGCGGTAGAGCTTCAGATAACATCATTTTCAAACAGAGCAACTTAATTCAGCTATTGGATAGATATGATGCTATAATGGTTGACAGAGGATTTCTAATTGATGACGAGTGTAATGAAAAAGGTGTAACTTTAATAAGACCACCATTTCTAAAAGGAAAACACCAATTTTCAAAATCTGAAGCTTTACTGACTAAAGATATAGCTGCTGCTAGAGTTCATATCGAGAGAGTAAATCAAAGGATTAAAACTTTTAAGATATTTCAAAATAAATTTGGTTGGGGACATGCACATTTAGCTCATGCTATTATGGTAATAATTTGTGGCATATCTAATTTAAGCAGCCCTATTTTTTCTCCTGATAAATTTATTTGATAAACACATTTTTTTTTAATCATTTTTTTGTATTTTTTTTTAATTTGTTCTGTATCATATTAAATATACAAAATTTATATTAATAAAACTATTTTCCAAAATAAAATTTGTTTTATTACATAAACATTATGATAACAATATTTTACTTATTCATAGTAATTTCCTACAACACTAATGTTGATGACAATGACTGAATATCTTCAATAGGATTCCTAAAACAATTTTATGTAATAATAAAATACTGTTTAATTTGCAGCATTTAATTTTACCTGTTTAGGTGCAATAATACAGCAACTACGTGTTTGCAGCACTCGGATGCACCAGCTTTACAAGTACACAGAAAATTCAGTATATGAATCAACTCTGTTTTTATATGGAGTTTACCAGTTATTTCATGTGGCATATCTGATACTTTTGATGATTGAATAACTAATGATTTAATTGTAATATTACTCCTATCCTGAAAAATAAGAGACACAATAAGCAAGTTTTTAAGAATAGATACATAAAATAATAATATATACCTAATATAAATGATAGATGAATAATAATTTCAATAAGAATTGATTTAATAGATTTGACAATATTAAAATGGAATAAACAGGTTATTAAATTATTTTTCTTATACCTACCTAGGTATATATAATTAAATAATCACTAAATTAAATTAATTAGCAGATAATTTGAATAATTGATAAATAGGTACTTACGTTTTCTATTTGAAGTTTACCACATAATATTACTTGGTTGGAGTTTAAAACTTGTTCACCCTCGATTAAGTTTCTAGAACTTATTGTACATTTTGCGTACGCAAAAATAGCATTTAGAGTAAGCAGCATTTTGAAAAGTTAATTAAAAAGATAACGATTAAAATTATATAAGTCTTATATTTTAAAAAGAACATAAACCATAAACTAAAATAACAATATAACAATATGAACTAGTATTTACTACTAGGTATTTATCCTGCTTTGGCGGCCATTTGTAGAGCGATTACAGCGCTCCAAGTGTTATCTGCAAATCCCAATCGGTATATACCGGTATTTAATACCGGTTTTGAAACCGGTTTCAAGCTCTGGTGAGAGGTGGTGTAGGGATATACATTATGAGTCGGCAACATCCTGACGACACGAGTCGTGCGAATTTCGAAAAATAGGTATTTAACATATCGAATAATCCTAATGGCATTTTATATACGAAAGTAGGTATATCGGTTAATAATGTCTCCTGTGATGGCTATTAAGATAATGGAATAAGGAAATATCTAATTCTAATGGCAATATACTGTTGTATTTATTTGATTGACGTGTCAATACCTGTAACAATTATTATATTGATTATTTTATAATTTTCGACGAGCGTGCGAACAGATGTCTATTTTATCCTTTAATAATTGTCCTTTAAGTGAAATACGAAAGAGATTATTGTGAACCATTGTTATCAAAACATATTTTTCAAAACTATGTACCAACCGTCGTTGTTGATTTGTCGTACCAGAATGATAACGTTAAATCATTGATCGTAGATCTACGAATAGACTTTGAAACGGACACAGTTATTCCAGAAAAAACTGCAGATTATTGTTTAATACTTCATGATCAGATTATAACTTACAATCCGTTTAGTGGAGATGTTAGAAAATTGTAAACCTTATATCTTAGACCTTAAAATTATTTTTAAACCTTGTAATTATTAATACCTTATTTTCTAATAAATGAAAAAAAAACTTGTTTTTAAATATCACACTTGTTTTTTTATTTATAAAATTATAATGTAGAATATTATTCAAAGAACGTTTCACGTTCCGCCGAGTTAATTTTTTTGTGGGCTTGCCACCTGTAAAGCCTAGAATAGATGGTGAGTTGTTGAAAGACGTTGGACCGTCGTTCTAATCAACTGCGAGGCTCGTTGGTGGAGATTGTATACGGTTATTATACCATAGGGGGTGCTGTGTAAAATTGTCCGAATCATGTCCTGTAGAATGATTGTCTATGATCACCGGTGGTAGACTGTCAGGATCATCAATAGGCTATACAAATAATAATTTGTTAATATATATTTATTTTAAAAATTAAATTTGAGCATTACCAATGACTTGGTCGGTGGATATGTCGCCTGTGTAGGGTTGATTTGTCTTAAAAATTCATCTATACCACGATCCTCGTCAGCTGCCTATAAAATTAAAATTATTAATACTTAAATTATTTCAATATATATAAGTTATGAATTACCCGTGCCTGCGAAGGGTCGAAATCATTATCATCATACATTGGAGTCGTACTCGAGTATTGAGGCGGTGACAAGGGTGATATGAACCTCATTTCAGATTCGGTGAATAACTATAAAATAATAATTATACATCAAATATTTTTACAATCGATATAAATGATAGATTTACCTCGGGTGACATTTCCCCGCTCCATCGTTGTGCCCATTGTTCAGCTAATTGACTTGTTGCCAACATTTTCAGCTGGCTAACAAAATTTAAATCGGGATTCGCCGTGATTAGATCTTTCCGGAGGTTTTTAATAAAAATTATCATTTCTTCATTTGTTTTTGGTGGTTTTTCAACTTTAGTGAATTCTCCATCAATATAATTACCGATCATCGCAAATTGATTTAAAACAACTGGTCGTATGATGTTGGTTTTTCGTGTGACCATTTCAAAAATACTCAACTCTAGATATTGTAATTTTAACAAATTTTTTCTATCGAGCAATACACGGCATCCTTCCTTTTTCTTAGACTCTATGACTAGTACATTTTCCCCTTGATACACCATGTTCGATATGACGGTAAATTCATCCTCCAGAAAAATCTGTTTTCTCCATTTTTGTGGGACATCTAATATGAATAACAGTATATTCCCCATCACCGAGAATGTACGTCTTAGAAAACCATCGTATATGCTTACATAGCGCGACGGTGTTATTATATGAATAACAATATTGAAGTTTTCTTCCGAATCAAGTCCAATATTTAAAAACTTACGATCGGGAAAGTCTAGTATGAAATTATTACAGTCATAATGAGCTCTGCAGGCGGTGTTGGTGGAACATATGTGAAATTCTTCTTCTTGTACACTGCAGCCATGTTTCCAATTGAACCAGCCATGTTAATAATTATTTTTGATAGTATAAAACACACCTTAAAACTCACTAATTTTTTTAAAGACGGAGCGTATACGTGCACAACGGAGTAACGCAGTAGACGGACTAAAAGACTACCGACTCTTTTAGTCAGGAGTCTCTATAATAAATGGGGACATTTTTCAATATTAATGGATTTTTTCTGGAATGTATTTAATTGATTAAAAAGTCTACCATAGAGTTCTAAATATGTATGAGTAAACAAATAGTATTGATATATATAAATAGCGGCTATTATGAGTCAGTGACATCCTGGCGACACCAGTCGTGTGATTTTCGAAATAGGTATTTAACACATCGAATAATCCTAATGCTATTTTATATACAAAAGTAGATCGATTATAAATGTCGTCCGGCAGAAGGTACTAATATCGGTCAATAATGTGTTTTTCACTAAAATAGGTTTAAAAGTTTTAGAAGCTAGATTATTAAAATATCTGGGTCCCGGAACATTATCGAAAACCAGACTATTACACGCCAAATAAAAGTTTCAGTTAGCATGACCCCTATCACATCCCAATTGATTTACAAACTGGTATATTTTTCTAAAAAAATATTCAAAGTCATAGCTAGAATACCTCGCTAAAAGAGGTGTCAGCCATTCAGTTGTAAAAAAAAACACAGATTAATTTTCTTCTGTAACATGTTTTGCTAGGATTGCCCACTTGAAGCATTGCATGTCTAAGTTTTGAGGGTTAATGGTTAATCACAGCTTTTTTATTTTCTATTGGGTCTGGTAGTGGCATGTAGGATGATCCACCCAAAGGTGTATATTTATATACGCCTAACATTAAACCGTCTATATATTGTAATGTGAAACCACTACCCTTGCTTGCACACTCGTCTTGCTCTTTCATTAATTTAGTAAACGCCTCTTCAACAATTTCCTGTACTCCAGTATCACAGAAAACCACCTTAGCCGAAGTTTTAAAAGCACGATTTTCCGACGAATATTCAAAATTTGGTATATTATAATATGTCGCTTCAAGCTTTAAATTAAACTTGATTGGGTTTTTACTTGCAATTGATTTTAGTAAATTGACTAGTTCGGATTTGATCGAATCGAGGAAGTAGATATAGTTTTGAATATTATTGGTGTTTTTTACGTAATGCCAGGCGATAGTATTGTTTGTTGATGTAGATATTGGTTGAAATCCGGGGGACTTTACGAGATTCAAACGTAATTTTTTTGCCCTAGCTGCTGATCTAGTGTTGACACTGGAAACGCGTTTTCCATTATCAACCCAGTGTGCAAAACTCAGTGTATGAGACGTCACATGTGTCGTATATGCACTTTTCAATGATATACCTCTATCGACATTTGAGTTACCAAAAGACCATAAATTAACCGGTTACAGATCAGATTTAAGGAGTACGTAGAATTGCGTGACTACTCAAACAAAACATATAATTTTTGGGTCGGAAACACCTTTATTATTTTAAAACAAACATAGATAAAACACTTAGCAAATTCAGACTGCCTAGCCCGTACTACGATTGTTGCTTCTCACGTACAATCGTCGTACCTACGTCCTCGCCGAATCACTCAGCGACAACGGGACTCCCCATGCCTGCGCTTACGGCGGCGTTATATAGAAAATATTATTGTCGCCTCAGCACATCTTACTTCGCTGGCCCGACCTATTTCAATAATTTATAATTTAAAATATCCCCACCTTTATTACATATATAATGAATAATATTATTTTGACGACTGTCTACAATATACGACAGTCCCCGTTGTTTTTGAGAAAAAATGACCTCATTTTTTTTAATGCTATTGCTACATAAAAATTTCTTATTACTACATTAATTACTAACTTATATTATCACTAAATTACTTGTCTCGGCTTTTTGCGTCGTTGACTATAAAATTATGCTTACATGTTGATTTAATCCTGATATTTTAATAGTTCATCATTTAAGGCTACAATATAACGTACAAATATTATTATATGATTACAATTTGGGTACACGTGAGAGAAAAAGAGAGAGTGAGAAGAAAAAAAAATATATATATATAAGAAGTGACTTAAACCAAGACATTATGTATTTTTATAATTCTAAGTACAGATTATTTTTACGTTATGTATTTTTTATTTATACAGTTATGTGTAATGCAAGGGAGTGTAATTATTTAAGGACAATTAATCTTTATTAGGAGTTGTAGGGAATTGAGTTTGGATAAAGGTTACAATTTTTTCAAACCCATCTCTGATTTTTTCGTTAATTATCTGATTTATTTTTGTCGCTTCATCTTCTTTTTTTTTGTGTTTGCGGTGTTTGTTTATATTAAAAGGCTTTTCATTATTTTTTAATTTTGTAAGTTGAATTCCAACCTTTTTATTGATTTCTTAAGCTTTTTTTTTTTGGTTTTTGTTTTGTCGTCTAGCATCTGAAATGAGTGTCATGGTGTTAGTTTTTTTTTTTTTTTTTGATTATATTGAGTTTCTATTATTTTCTGGTGAAATTATTGTAGCACATCGTTGCTTATGAATATTTTGCATTTAAAGGCGTATGTGTATAATTTTATCTGGTCTGTTGTAAAATTATAAAGGAATGGAAGTAATGATTTGGGGAAGGAGAAAGAGAGAGAGAAAAAAAAATATATTTTTAGAGAATATAAACACAAATTGGTACATACATAATGAAAATAATTATTTAAATATTTTTTTTTTTTTTTTACAATTGAGAGCATCACGAGTGCAACGCAAATTAATAAAATAATATTAAAAATAAAATCTAATGACAATATTACAATTGCATCAAAATCCAAGTCAAAATTAAAAATATACGCAACAAGCAAGGATATAGGTATTAACATAGTATAAGATAATCCCTATAGACTGCTTACGCAGCGAAAAACATTTAATACCAGAAACCCAGATAGTAGGCTATTCTAACGAAATAATCTTATACAATTATTCTAACGTATATAGTAATATTCCAAAAGGATTGACAATAGCCGCAATGGACGAATTGAACATACAAAATAATAAACACAAATTTCTACAATTTAAATTTAAAACAGACAAATCGATATTTCAACCGCCGTAAAAAAAAATCTAAATATGACAATATTATGTGATGATCTATAAATAATTAAATACATATAATTTAAAATATACATTAATAATTAAAAATTTTATACCATGTGAACCTGAGTTGTATATTTTTGTGTAGGCGTCAGCTTTATTTTTATATTTTGTAGTCTTGCCGTAATCGTGTGATCTGATGTTTTAGTGATGGCTTGAGCGTATGTTTTTCTTTTATTGTCTCGCCGGTATCGGTGGTGGATTTAGTACATCTATTTTAATTAGAACGGGGAATAATTTGTACGCTAAAAATCCTATTGCTATGGTCAGTATTGTTAACCATGCTAAGTATATTATATCGCCTAGGAAGTCATTTATTAAAGGTTGTGGCTTTTTTTCTAGAATAACCTTTTTGAAGTATTCCTCGGGATCTTTTAATTGTCTGGTTATGTGATAGTTCGGAATTTCTTTGGTCCAGTTTTCGTTTAGTATTTCGCTTAGATTCGAGAAATATATATTTTGATCTCTCTGTGCCTCATGAGCAATGTTTAAGGATTTAATGTTGGTCCAGGACGTGGGTAATATTCTGTGTATGGTGAATTTATTTAAGTTGCTGAGTTCACATGGAAACATTTTAGGAATTAGTACTTTCCCATTTCTTAAAAGCTCATAGTTACAGGGCAAGGAAATCTTTATTAGACCTGGGAGCGTGTAGTTTATTTTTAGTTTTTGTGTTTCGGTGTATACGTTTTTCCTTGATTTTCTTATCACTAGTGTCGGCTGGGGATTAGTAATCGCAAAGGTGTTTACTCCAATTTGTTTAATTATTACTTCTTCATTTTCTTGTTGTTTTACACATTGAAAGTAACAAAATTTGTTTATTTGGCTTAATGGTAGATTTTTAAACATTGCTTCCACACATTTTGGTGTTAGCGTGATATCTGATGTGATATTAACCCCTGGGGGGTCGCAATGTTGAAGTCCCATTCCTGAAACTATTCTATGGTCATCGTTTTCCGTATTTACTGCAACGTATGTTTTTTCTGAAAATATTAGGCAAATTGAACCTTGAAATTTAAAATGTGCAGGGATATATTGAAATAGTTTCCAATTGGTTGATTTTTCCTTGATTGGTATCTTTAATTTAATTAAGATTTTTGATTTTGAAAATTGGCATTCAACTATTGGTAGGTTATAATATGAAAAAATATTTTCTAATTTTATTACTAATTCGTATCCGTCTTCCATTAATAGTTTTGAAAGTTTATTCAGGTCATAAAATAATACTTTGGTACTAATGACCCGTGGAGGTATTTTGCCTAACTTGCAGTGTAGTTGTGTACTGGAGTCTCTTTCATAATTAATGAATCTTACCAAGCTGGTTGCAATGTTGAACATTATTTCTTGCGTGCCTTGTATTAGATTATTATAGTTATTTTTTTCTAACATCATGTTGTCCTTTTCTTCTTTGACAAAGTTTTTAAAGTTGTTTTTTAACGATTCTATTCTATTTCCAGTGGTCATAGTATAATTATTTAATGTTGAGGTTATTTGTGATAGGTCTTTGTGATCGGAGACAAAAATATTTTTGAGTTTTTCTGCCTGATCAGCTAATCTTTCTTCATTATTATAAAAATTCTTAATTTGTTTATCTGTTGCTACATTGCAACAGAAATTATAGAAATCTCCTATAAACTGTATTCCTCGTTTTGACCTCTCCTTAGTGTCGAATGCGTTAGCCTTTTTTAGGAATACCATTGCGTCCATGTCGTTATCGTTTATGTTTTTGTTTATATTTTTTAATAGCGCAATTGATTGTTGGACAATATTACAGTAATTATCATGTTTATATTTGGTTTTGCAATATTTTTCTATTTCCCAGGTTTCTCCGAAATTGTTTATATCGTCTTTTATCGTATCCTGCGTATATATGAGTGGTATACTTTTGTCGTACATTATGGTTTCCTTAATCTCGTTGAAGAAAGCCTCAGGTGATACCATGATTTTTGTGTCTTCTACTGTTTCTATTGCTCCTTCCGTTTGTGCTGTTGATAATAGTAGTAGTAGGATCAGCATCTAGAAACATTAATTGTATATTTTTTTTTTTATAGTTAAATTAGTATTCTTGAATAGAGAGTATAATAATGTTTCTCTTCCTTCTTTTTTTTTTTTTTTATTTATATATATATCGGTAAGTGGTTTTTATATTATTTATTTTATATTCCTGCTGTGGTTATTGTTTTTTTTTTTTTTTATATATATCAAAGTGTTTTGCCTAGCTTGTTTTTGTCTTGGAGTGGGCGCCTGTATTATAATATGTTGTATACGTCCCTTGTTGGCGTTTTCACCGTTGTTCGTGGCTTGTTGTGTGTGTTTTTTTTTGTATTATTATTATTAGAATATTATAAAATAATAAAAATGCATACTGTTGCTAAATTGTGTGTTTAGTGCTCTTAGTCATATGTTTCTAGTTCTTTGTTCTTACGTGTGAATCTGGCTTCTATTTACACTGTCAGTGTGTCGAGATTAGTATTGTGGTACTGTTGTTCCGAGAGACATCTCATCAACCTTTTTCCTCTCTTGACCAGAAGTTTTTGTCGTTTTCCGAAGATATGGACAGATATATCGTTTCTTATATCTTAAGAAATAGTGCGTATATTTTTCTTTCTAATAAGTTTATAGATTTTATAGCTTTTTTATTGTTTAGTACGTGGTCGGCGTGATGCTGTTTTGGAAGTTGAGTGGCCTGAGGGTGTTATCCCACCTCCTCCGGCAGACGTAATAGACATACTAATCCGGGAGCAGGAAGAAGATGCCACCGTTGATTTGCTTACGGATACTGATTCGGATTAAAAAAAATTTTTTTTTTTTTTTATAAATAAATCTGTACTTGGTTTATTTCTTATTGTTTTTTTTTTTTTTTATTTATTTTCCTCAGGTTACTAATTACGTGTTTTCTTGGAATGATCGGTGAGTGCGTAATTCTATCTTAATTATTATTATTTGTTTAGTCTAATTTTTCGTGGTATGACTTTAGTCTGTCTACATGACCATTGTACAACTACAAAAAGTTAGGCAAGAACTACCAAAATTAATAGAAGCCGAACAGATTAAGCAAAAAAGACTAGTTATTATAGGAAGTATATAAAAAATTTTGCAAAAATTGCGACCCCACTAACCAACCTAACAAAAAAGGAAAATAAATTTCATTGGAATAACCCTCAAGATAACGCTTTCAACATACTAAAAAATGCCATAATAACGGCCCCCGTATTAGCTCATTTTGATGACGGACACCCAGTTTTCGTAACTACGGACGCATCATTAGAAGGACACTCGGGAATTTTAGAACAAAACGACAACAATGGAAAACGACAACCTATAGCATTCGCTTCGCGGAAATTAAAAGGGGGTGAAAGAAACTTTACAACCACTGAATTAGAAATGTCGGCAGTTGTATTTGCAGTGAACTATTTTAAAGAATATTTATTGGGCAGAAAAGTAACAGTATTTAGCGACCATTCTTGTCTACAATACTACCAAACGATGAAAAATCCATCGTCCCGAATAACAAAATTTATTTTCAAATTATTAGAATTCGAAATTGAAATTAAACACCGTCCCGGCCTTTGGAACACGGCGGCGGACTGTTTATCACGGTACCCAGTAGACACATTACAAGTAAAAAATATTCTCGAAACTACAGAGACAGAAGAAATAAATTTTGACACAATAGACATAGGAAAAATTAAAGAAAACCAATTAATCGACGAATTTTGCAAAGGCATCATATCCGCAATAAAAGAAAATAACAATTCAAAATACAAAAGAAAATCAAGACAATTCCTAATCAAAGACGATATTTTATTTTTTAAAAATTGGTCACCGAATGGAATCACAAACTTATTAGTAATACCTAAAAATTTAGTCAATATTGTGCTAAAATCTTACCACGAGTCGGCACTATCGGCACATTTTGGAATTACAAAAACATTAGCAAGACTAAAGAAAAAATATTATTGGCCGACAATGATACAAGTAAAAAACATATGCGAAAAATTAGGAATAACTCAAATTTTTTCTACCAGTTACCACCCACAGAGCAACGGGATGACCGAATTAATGAATAAAATAATATGCAATGCCCTAACACATTACATCGACAATAACCAAAAAAATTGGGCCCTATATTATAAGATGGTAATATTTGCCTATAATACACACCCACATGCAAGACTTGGCTACTCCCCATTCTATTTAATGTACGGCACGGAGGCTACACAACCCCTGGACAACAAAATTTACCCACCCGAAACAGACCACAATAGAATTGAAGCAATAGTACAACTACAAAAAGTTAGGCAAGAACTACCAAAATTAATAGAAGCCGAACAGATTAAGCAAAAAAGACAGTATGACAAGAACCACAAGAAAGTAGAATACCAACCCGGCCAAAAGGTACTAGTAAAAATAAAATTTCAAAAACAAGGAGAGACAAAAAAATTAGCACATAAGTACAGAGGCCCTTTTAAAATCTTAGAAAAAATTTCGGACGTAAATTACAAGATTACACTAACGCTAAAAGGAAAAGAAAACCACGGACATTATACATGTAGACAGACTAAAGCCATACCACGAAAAATTAGACTAAACAAATAATAATAATTAAGATAGAATTACGCACTCACCGATCATTCCAAGAAAACACGTAATTAGTAACCTGAGGAAAATAAATAAAAAAAAAAAAAACAATAAGAAATAAACCAAGTACAGATTTATTTATTTAAAAAAAAAAAAAAATTTTTTTTAATCCGAATCAGTATCCGTAAGCAAATCAACGGTGGCATCTTCTTCCTGCTCCCGGATTAGTATGTCTATTACGTCTGCCGGAGGAGGTGGGATAACACCCTCAGGCCACTCAACTTCCAAAACAGCATCACGCCGACCACGTACTAAACAATAAAAAAGCTATAAAATCTATAAACTTATTAGAAAGAAAAATATACGCACTATTTCTTAAGATATAAGAAACGATATATCTGTCCATATCTTCGGAAAACGACAAAAACTTCTGGTCAAGAGAGGAAAAAGGTTGATGAGATGTCTCTCGGAACAACAGTACCACAATACTAATCTCGACACACTGACAGTGTAAATAGAAGCCAGATTCACACGTAAGAACAAAGAACTAGAAACATATGACTAAGAGCACTAAACACACAATTTAGCAACAGTATGCATTTTTATTATTTTATAATATTCTAATAATAATAATACAAAAAAAAACACACACAACAAGCCACGAACAACGGTGAAAACGCCAACAAGGGACGTATACAACATATTATAATACAGGCGCCCACTCCAAGACAAAAACAAGCTAGGCAAAACACTTTGATATATATAAAAAAAAAAAAAAACAATAACCACAGCAGGAATATAAAATAAATAATATAAAAACCACTTACCGATATATATATAAATAAAAAAAAAAAAAAAGAAGGAAGAGAAACATTATTATACTCTCTATTCAAGAATACTAATTTAACTATAAAAAAAAAAATATACAATTAATGTTTCTAGATGCTGATCCTACTACTACTATTATCAACAGCACAAACGGAAGGAGCAATAGAAACAGTAGAAGACACAAAAATCATGGTATCACCTGAGGCTTTCTTCAACGAGATTAAGGAAACCATAATGTACGACAAAAGTATACCACTCATATATACGCAGGATACGATAAAAGACGATATAAACAATTTCGGAGAAACCTGGGAAATAGAAAAATATTGCAAAACCAAATATAAACATGATAATTACTGTAATATTGTCCAACAATCAATTGCGCTATTAAAAAATATAAACAAAAACATAAACGATAACGACATGGACGCAATGGTATTCCTAAAAAAGGCTAACGCATTCGACACTAAGGAGAGGTCAAAACGAGGAATACAGTTTATAGGAGATTTCTATAATTTCTGTTGCAATGTAGCAACAGATAAACAAATTAAGAATTTTTATAATAATGAAGAAAGATTAGCTGATCAGGCAGAAAAACTCAAAAATATTTTTGTCTCCGATCACAAAGACCTATCACAAATAACCTCAACATTAAATAATTATACTATGACCACTGGAAATAGAATAGAATCGTTAAAAAACAACTTTAAAAACTTTGTCAAAGAAGAAAAGGACAACATGATGTTAGAAAAAAATAACTATAATAATCTAATACAAGGCACGCAAGAAATAATGTTCAACATTGCAACCAGCTTGGTAAGATTCATTAATTATGAAAGAGACTCCAGTACACAACTACACTGCAAGTTAGGCAAAATACCTCCACGGGTCATTAGTACCAAAGTATTATTTTATGACCTGAATAAACTTTCAAAACTATTAATGGAAGACGGATACGAATTAGTAATAAAATTAGAAAATATTTTTTCATATTATAACCTACCAATAGTTGAATGCCAATTTTCAAAATCAAAAATCTTAATTAAATTAAAGATACCAATCAAGGAAAAATCAACCAATTGGAAACTATTTCAATATATCCCTGCACATTTTAAATTTCAAGGTTCAATTTGCCTAATATTTTCAGAAAAAACATACGTTGCAGTAAATACGGAAAACGATGACCATAGAATAGTTTCAGGAATGGGACTTCAACATTGCGACCCCCCAGGGGTTAATATCACATCAGATATCACGCTAACACCAAAATGTGTGGAAGCAATGTTTAAAAATCTACCATTAAGCCAAATAAACAAATTTTGTTACTTTCAATGTGTAAAACAACAAGAAAATGAAGAAGTAATAATTAAACAAATTGGAGTAAACACCTTTGCGATTACTAATCCCCAGCCGACACTAGTGATAAGAAAATCAAGGAAAAACGTATACACCGAAACACAAAAACTAAAAATAAACTACACGCTCCCAGGTCTAATAAAGATTTCCTTGCCCTGTAACTATGAGCTTTTAAGAAATGGGAAAGTACTAATTCCTAAAATGTTTCCATGTGAACTCAGCAACTTAAATAAATTCACCATACACAGAATATTACCCACGTCCTGGACCAACATTAAATCCTTAAACATTGCTCATGAGGCACAGAGAGATCAAAATATATATTTCTCGAATCTAAGCGAAATACTAAACGAAAACTGGACCAAAGAAATTCCGAACTATCACATAACCAGACAATTAAAAGATCCCGAGGAATACTTCAAAAAGGTTATTCTAGAAAAAAAGCCACAACCTTTAATAAATGACTTCCTAGGCGATATAATATACTTAGCATGGTTAACAATACTGACCATAGCAATAGGATTTTTAGCGTACAAATTATTCCCCGTTCTAATTAAAATAGATGTACTAAATCCACCACCGATACCGGCGAGACAATAAAAGAAAAACATACGCTCAAGCCATCACTAAAACATCAGATCACACGATTACGGCAAGACTACAAAATATAAAAATAAAGCTGACGCCTACACAAAAATATACAACTCAGGTTCACATGGTATAAAATTTTTAATTATTAATGTATATTTTAAATTATATGTATTTAATTATTTATAGATCATCACATAATATTGTCATATTTAGATTTTTTTTTACGGCGGTTGAAATATCGATTTGTCTGTTTTAAATTTAAATTGTAGAAATTTGTGTTTATTATTTTGTATGTTCAATTCGTCCATTGCGGCTATTGTCAATCCTTTTGGAATATTACTATATACGTTAGAATAATTGTATAAGATTATTTCGTTAGAATAGCCTACTATCTGGGTTTCTGGTATTAAATGTTTTTCGCTGCGTAAGCAGTCTATAGGGATTATCTTATACTATGTTAATACCTATATCCTTGCTTGTTGCGTATATTTTTAATTTTGACTTGGATTTTGATGCAATTGTAATATTGTCATTAGATTTTATTTTTAATATTATTTTATTAATTTGCGTTGCACTCGTGATGCTCTCAATTGTAAAAAAAAAAAAAAAATATTTAAATAATTATTTTCATTATGTATGTACCAATTTGTGTTTATATTCTCTAAAAATATATTTTTTTTCTCTCTCTCTTTCTCCTTCCCCAAATCATTACTTCCATTCCTTTACAATTTTACAACAGACCAGATAAAATTATACACATACGCCTTTAAATGCAAAATATTCATAAGCAACGATGTGCTACAATAATTTCACCAGAAAATAATAGAAACTCAATATAATCAAAAAAAAAAAAAAAAACTAACACCATGACACTCATTTCAGATGCTAGACGACAAAACAAAAACCAAAAAAAAAAAAGCTTAAGAAATCAATAAAAAGGTTGGAATTCAACTTACAAAATTAAAAAATAATGAAAAGCCTTTTAATATAAACAAACACCGCAGAAACAAAAAAAAAGAAGAAGAAGCGACAAAAATAAATCAAATAATTAACAAAAAAATCAGAGATGGGTTTGAAAAAATTGTAACCTTTATCCAAACTCAATTCCCTACAACTCCTAATAAAGATTAATTGTCCTTAAATAATTACACTCCCTTGCATTACACATAACTGTATAAATAAAAAATACATAACGTAAAAATAATCTGTACTTAGAATTATAAAAATACATAATGTCTTGGTTTAAGTCACTTCTTATATATATATATTTTTTTTTCTTCTCACTCTCTCTCTTTTTCTCTCACGTGTACTCAAATTGTAATCATATAATAATATTTGTACGTTATATTGTAGCCTTAAATGATGAACTATTAAAATATCAGGATTAAATCAACATGTAAGCATAATTTTATAGTCAACGACGCGAAAAGCCGAGACAAATAATTTAGTGATAATATAAGTTAGTAATTAATGTAGTAATAAGAATGAGGTCATTTTTTCTCAAAAACAACGGGGACTGTCGTATATTGTAGACAGTCGTCAAAATAATATTATTCATTATATATGTAATAAAGGTGGGGATATTTTAAATTATAAATTATTGAAGTAGGTCGGGCCAGCGAAGTAAGATGTGCTGAGGCGACAATAATATTTTCTATATAACGCCGC
This sequence comes from Nasonovia ribisnigri, assembly GCA_027563435.1. Taxonomy (NCBI): domain Eukaryota; kingdom Metazoa; phylum Arthropoda; class Insecta; order Hemiptera; family Aphididae; genus Nasonovia; species Nasonovia ribisnigri. The sequence goes on along the minus strand of JANEHU010004314.1, from coordinate 5,995 downwards.
CGTAAGCGCAGGCATGGGAAGTCCCGTTGTCGCTGAGTGATTCGACGAGGACGTAGGTACGACGATTGTACGTGAGAAGCAACAATCGTAGTACGGGCTAGGCAGTCTGAATTTGCTAAGTGTTTTATCTATATTTGTTTTAAAATAATAAAAGTGTTTCCGACCCGAAAATAATATGTTTTGTTTGAGTAGTCACGCAATTCTACGTACTCCTTAAATCTGATCTGTAACCGGTTAATTTATGGTCTTTTGTTAACTCAAATGTCGATAGAGGTATATCATTGAAAAGTGCATATACGACAGTTCATTGACATTTTATTTTGGGAAGGTAAGACAATTTTAATATACAAAATAATTGCATATAATTTGATATTTAAAACTGTATAGCGTGTATATCAGAAAAACCTAACAAATAAAAAATGGAAAAATGATACAAGTTAAACGTATTAAAAAAAAATTAAAATTTTAAGATAATAAATAATTTAAGATTTATTTATGTCTAAAAACATTATTACGTATTGAAATAATTATTAATTCAAATAAATAATGAGAAAAATTTCAAAAAATAAACTCCATGACTTAAATATAAAGGATTAAAAAATAAAAAAAATTGTACTGCACTTATACGTCTAAAAATCATATTAAAACTTTTTTTTATTTTTAATATTGATTAAAAATATTTTATTTTATTTTTCAAGTCATTCTGCTACAACTTGTACATACGTATAAATCTATTTAAATTGAAACTATTTGAAAAATTGAATTGAATGTGCTATCTTAAAATTATATTAATTAATAATTTATTAACAATAACTTTATTTTAGAGGATGATTTAAATATGAGTCATCAACATAGTACAGAAGCTGCAAAGATTGTACAAATCAAACTATGTGACATTCCACAAATATTATGCAATTTAAATCAAACATTTGAGCTTAGAGGTGTCATAAGTTTTATACCTGGAAAAAGTAAACTAAGAAACTCAGTTGGACACTACAAATCATACGTGAAGAGAGGGGCATCAAATAATTGGGAAATATTTGATGATCTCAAAAAAAAACCCATTCCCGTAAAAAGCACAACAAAAGTTAATTGTGAATTTTTATTTTATACAATTTAATATTATGTTGATTTTTTTTTATAAGTTTGTTTTTATTTACATGTAAGAAAAAGGCCATTTCTTTGTAGTAAAGTTAATTTTAAAAAGTTCAAAGTAAGGTATAAAAAGTTATTTTAATTTTTATATAATCATAACAACATTAAAAATATATATACCTACAATTTGAATAATTTAGTCTAATTGAAAAATCGTATTTACAATGATGGTATAATTAAAAATTACCTATTTTAACAACTATTTGGATTTATAATCTAAATTATAAAATATATAGTTTTAGAAAAAAATATATAATATACAAATCGATAGCCCAGAGAAAACATGATAATTACATGCTAAAAATTGGCGTTGAAACGATTTAGAAATTCCAAGTATCTCCCAAAGTGTGGGGGCTGGGGACACGTGCAAACCAGAAAAATGTGTATTGCGAAACAACGGATTACGATAGAGTTTCGGGGTCTGTCGTGCAAATACATGCTAATTACATGCTAAATATTGGCGTTTAAACGATTTAGAAATTCCAAGTATTTCCCAAAGTGGGGGGGCTGGGGACACGTGCAAACCAGAAAAATGAGTATTGCGAAACAACGGATTACGATAGAGTTTCGGGGTCTGTCGTGCAAATACATGCTAATTACATGCTAATTATTTACCAAAAAAAAATTGGAAAATTTAAATGTGGGGGGGCTGGAGACACGTACGTCAGCATACTTACCATCTCCGTTTAGCCCGAAGGCCCACCCCCTCCACGAAGAACAACAGTGTACCATATATCAGCAAAGGTGCACTTCCCGACGCATCAGTCTAGAACCTCCGTGTACACGATGTTCTTGGTGACAAATCGCCCGTGGTCATCGCCGTACATGCCGACCCTCACGGATTGTGCGTCTCTCACCCTGGAAAACGCTACGTACAGTTGCCCGTGCGTGAACACGGGCGACGGCAGTAGCAAACCTACCCTGTCGAACGTCTGACCCTGCGACTTGTTGATGGCCATGGCGAACGACAGCCTTACCGGGAACTGAAGGCGCCGCAGCGAGATGGGCAGGTCGTCCTCACCGCTGGAAGTGAGCGGTATCTTGGGCAGGACGATGTCTTCGTTGAGTTCGGTGACCACCAATCTCGTACCGTTGCACAGCCGTCTCTTCGGATCGAGATTTCTGAGCAGCATCACGATGCATCCCACCTTCAAAGTCAGCCGGTACGGCGGCAGGCCGTCCGGTTCCAAACTGTTGAGAAACTCCGTGGGGAAATTGGCCACTTCGTCGGGATCGTCCGCCACCATGGTGTCCAAGGCGGTGTAGGTCCTCTGAGCACCGTCGACGCGCTCCAGCACGTCCCTGTTGACATCTCTGCAGTCCTCGTTGGTGGGACACAGGACGATTCTCCGAGCGTACTCGTGGACGTCGGTCAACGACATTTGCCGCGGATACACGAAATCGACCAAATCGGCGACGTCGCACACCATTTCCCGCGGTATTTCCACGGTGTTCGGAACGCCGTCGACCGCGGTTAGCAGGCCGTTGCCGAGTTGAAGCAGCCAAGTCGCAAAGTCCGCGTCGTTGTTCGTGCGCATGTTCTGCACCAGATTGAAGCGCTCCATGACGCGCCAGAGACCGTTGTCCTTGATCGACGACATGACGATGTAGGCTCTCGTCCCCCTTCGGACCACGGGCAATATCTGTCTGAAGTCGCCGGCGAACAGCACGGTCTTACCGCCGAACGGTAATTCCGATACCATGACGTCCCTGAGCAGGCGGTCCACCACCGTCAGTTGGAGACCCGGCGACATGGGAGCTTCGTCCCAGACGATGAGCGCGGCGTCGCGTATCTTCCGCGCTCGCTCGCACTGCTGACGGTGGACGTCGAGTCTTCGGTCAGCGTACCGAACGGCAGTCCGAACGTCGAGTGCACCGTCTTGCCGCCGTCCATGAGCGACGCCGCGATGCCGGTGAACGCCACGCACAACACCTCGCGCGTGGGTTGTCGGTGTAGGAGCGACCATAACAGGCATCCGTACAGGGTTGTCTTACCGGTACCTCCGGGTCCGTCGACGAAGAAGGTCTTCGACACCTCGCGCCGGTCGTCGGCGGTCGTACACCGCTCGCTGTTCGGCGTTCAAGGCGTCCACTGGCGGGGCCCACCGCGCCGCCGCGTCTATCGCTTGGCTGTTCCAAGTGTTTCACGTCGTCCTCCAGCGGTTCCAGTAGACGGGGGTCGGCGAGGGGCAAACCGTAGTCGCCCGGCGATTTTCCGTGTACGCGAAGTAGATCCTCGACGGCGGCCAAACACGCGGCCCTCGCGCGGTCCACGTCTTGCAGACGCCGATTGAAGTCTTCCATCAGGTTCGCTTCGTTCGCCTCGTACAGCGCCAGCGGGTTTGAGGGCTCGCAGAACACCAGTATAGTGACGAACAGATACCGGAGTTGCCACGGCGCGTCCAACGTCGCCGATTCCGTCAAGCAATCCCGCCACGTTTGGTCGTCTTCCAACAGTCCGAGTGCAATGGCAGCCGCAGTGAATGTCTCGTGAACGACCCCGTCCACGGTCTTTATGTCTTGAAAGGACTGCGGGCCTCTTCGGTTCAGAAGTAGCAATCTCAAGTGGAAACGGTCCCGGTCCAGTGGGTTCACTACGTACATCCGCGCCAGCGTTACGTTTGCCATCTGCCTCTGCCGCGCGGACCACGATCTGAGCGCTGCGCGCCAGGTGTAGTGCGTCGGTATTTCTTGGTACAGGTACTGTCGAGCCGCCACGTCCGTTGCGTTGAGCGCGAAGAACTGCGTGAGTTTTGTAAGACGCAGAGCTCGGTTCTGTACCTGTTCTTCTGCCTGTTCCGGCGCAAAGTACACGTTCTGACGACCTTCCAGGTGAACAGGAAGTCTGACCACCGTGTGACTTTTTTCGTGCAATTTGTATGAAAACAACCGCCAGATGGCTTCTGGCGGGCTGACGTACCTCGAGTTGACGTAGCTGAAAACGTTTACGACAATAATATTGATATGATGACTAACCAATTATTATTATTAATTAGTAAATAAGTTGTATTTTCAATATATTTTATTCAATAAAATATTCAATAATTTTATTTAATTTTGAAGTGAAGCGCATTGAAACGTTTGAGCATTTTTGAAAACCGTTCGAACACTTACAATTCTTTATTTCAACCATTATAGTAGTAGTGACATAAAACAAAAACGGCTAGTATAATCATAGTGGACGCCTAATGAATGCCAAATAGTCACTCTATGATAATATATAATATAAGAATGGTAAAGATGTAGTAATGTCAATTAATGTCTACTGTAAACAACAACGAAAATAAAAACCCATAAGAGTGTGTTTTAACATTAGTGTGGCATTAAAGTTTGCAATTTGAAACAGTGTATTATGTGATCACGGTTAAACGTAGGTCAGGTTATATCTTTTAAGTATATTAGTTAGTATTTAATATAATTTATGTTACTGGATGCAATGTAATGGTTATAATAGGTAATAATAATAAAAACAATACCTAAACAACACATTAAATGTAAAGTATATGATATTATGATTTTAAACAAAAGTAAAAATAAATAATATACAACTACCCTAAAAACCCAGAAAATAGTGAGTAAAATATTCACACACACTGGACACACTGCCAAAAATGAAAACATGCATCAAATTATATACTTAATTAACGCCAGAATAGTTAACATTTTAAATTTAATACCTATAATGTAATAAAAATCTATCAATACTAAGTAGTTAACAGTGTATACTAATGTAGACCATCTATAGAACTCTCTATAAAAACTCTTAGACACTATTGATGGTAATTATTAAAAATAAATAAATGATTTAAGTATTAGTTATAACTATTTATATAATAACATAAGGAATTATAATTTGAATACAGACCATATTATGCAGAATTACTCACTGTAGAAGTACATAATATTATATTTTGAAGTGAAGCGAATTGAAACTTTTAAGCAGCACTAAGATACTGATTAAAAAGCTAACCTAATCCTATAGTGGACGCTTAATTAAAATATGAATGTCAAATAGTAATCAAATATAAGTATAGATTTCACTTTGTGAGTCACTGTATATAAGAAATTATATAAGAAAATAGTAAAGCTGTATAAATGTTAATTTATGCCTACGTTAAACAACAACGAAAATAACAATCCATAAGTGTGTTTTGTGGCACTATAGTTTGCAATTTTAAACAGTATATTATGTGATCTCGGTTAAACGTAGACAGGTCAGGTTATGTATTTTAGGTATATTAGTTAGTTGGTGTATTCAATGTAATTGATGCTCAATGTAATAATGTTTTAAATAAAATGCAATAATAATAAAAACAACACATTAAATGTAATGTATATAATATGATTGCAAATAAAAGCCTTAAGGTCTTGGTGAATGTATACAAATACCCTAAAAACCTAAAAAATAGTGAGTAAAATAATTCACACACACTGGACATACTGCTAAAAATGAAAACATGCAAAAAAATGTATACTAATAATAACGCCGGAATAGTTAACATTTTAAATTTAATACCTATAATGTAATAAAAATATATGAATGTCAAATATTAATCAAAACGAAAATAACAATGCATAAGAGTGTGTTATAGCATTGCTGTGTCATTAAAGTTTGCAGTATATGTTGTGATCACGGTTAAACGTAGGTCATGTTATATCTTTAAGTATATTAGTTGGTTGGTGTATTTAATATAATTTATGTTACTGGATGCAATGTAATGTTTATAAATAAAAATAAATAAAAATAATAACTAAACAACACATTAAATGTAAAGTATACAATACACAAAAGTAAAAATAAATAAAAGCCATAAAGTCTTGGAGAATGTATACAACTGCC